>JAPMOQ010048382.1:2542287-2599688 GCA_026543055.1 Argiope trifasciata
TGACCTCCATGGATATCGAACTACTCAGTGTAAAGGCTCAAAATTTTGTACACATACTATTCAAAATATGGGGAAACGGATTTCACGAAAAAAAAATTAGTTCCTGAAATCACCGATAGGTGGCGCTGCACAACTGGAACTATGATCAAAAGACACAAATAATAATAAAAATTAAAATGTTTATGCGGAATGGAAGGCTTCCATGCTTCCTTTTTAATTTTTCTGCCCCTTATGGAAAATAAAAATAGTAAAGAAGCTAGAACTCCCGTTGTAACTGCAATTTCATACTGTAACCAGAAAAATTTGCATAAAGCATGGTTAGACGCCATGTTCTGGGTATAAAAGAAGTTAAAAGGTGGGGAATGTCATTCTTATTAGTGATGGCTGTCACGCTGCCAGAACGCGCTTTGCTTGTGAAGTTGTTTTACGAGAATAAAGGAAATGCTCCAGCAGCACTTCGAGAGTTTCGCCGACTTAAGGATTTGCGTAAGGGACCATTGCTTCCACAAGCTCTCAGGAGAATGATCGCTCGATTCGAGGAAACTGGACATCTTGGAGTTCAGCCTGGTCGAGGACGCAAACCGGTTCGTTCAGATGTCGTTGAAGATGTTGCCACCGGTATTGTTGAACAGTCAATGGATAATGTTTTAGGCGGCAGTAGTGCACGTTCAGTGTCACGACACTTGGGTGTTCCCTATAGCACAGTGTGGAACGTACTCAGAAAAATGGTGCATTGTTTCCCGTACAAAATCCGCCCTAATCAACAATTGCTGGCCACAGACAGGGAGATGCGACTGACCTTTGCATTGACATTTCTTGCTAGAGTTGAAGTGGATGCATCGTGGCCGTGGCAGATTCTGTGGAGCGATGAGGCCCATTTCCACCTCAGTGGAACAGTGAACACCCATAACTGTCGCATATGGGACACGACAAACCCCCGTACCTTCCAAGAGATTCCACTCCACTCACCGAAAGTTACAGTCTGGTGTGGATTCACAGCCACATTCATCCTTGGACCGTTCTTTTTCGAAGAGGTTACTTCCAATGGCCTTGAGACATGTACCGTGACGGCCAACAGGTACAAAAGGATGCTCGAAACATTTGTTGTACCCCATTTGCAGCAGCGCCAATGCCTTGACACCATTACTTTTATGCAAGATGGAGCACCTCCACACATTGGACTCCCTGTGCAACAGTTTCTTCGCCAACATTTCACCACTGACAGAATAATCAGTCGCGCGTTTCCGACAACTTGGCCATCTCGTTCACCGGATCATAATCCGTGTGATTTTTGGCTTTGGGGACACTTAAAAAACCTTGTTTATCGAGAACGTCTGATAACCTTGGCAGATTTGAAAGAGAGTATCAGTCTGCATGTGAGAAGCATCTCAGATGACCAGTTACGATCCGCAGTTGAACAAGCTGTCCACAGACTTCACATTTTACATCTTCAGGAAGGGAACCATATTGAGCAGCATTCCCTGCATCGATAACGTCCTTGTTTCATGTATGCTTGGTACTTTCAAATAAAATGTGTTTAAAACGTGTTTTTGTGTCTTTTCAGCATACGTCCAGTGGTACAGCGCCACCTATCGGTGATTTCTGGAACTAAATTTTTTTTTCGTGAAATCCGTTTCCCCATTTTTTGAATAGTATGTCCACAAATTTTCAAGCCTTTACACTGAGTAGTTCGATATCCAGGGAGGTCAGAGTAGGGGTGTTTTATTTCTGGCCACCCGGTATGTATGTATATATATATATATATATATATATATATATATATAATTCGTAAAAATATTAATGATTTAAAAATTATGTTTCATTTTTGATTAAAATTTTTTATATTAATCAAAGTGGTTTAAGCGATTTGTTAATTAATGTTAATAAAGTAATTATTGTGTTAATAATATAAAATGTTATGTTAATAAGTTTCATAAAAATTTGCTGCTTTTTCTTTTTTTTTCAGAGAGCGCCATTTTATGCTTTGTCTCATCCAGTCTATATACCTCTACAGCGTCGAAGATCCCGCCCTCTTTATCCACGACCCTCGCACGGTCATATTGGTGAATATATTAATTCTTCCATCTTTCAGATATCTTGGTGGAAAATTTTCCCTTATGTGTGTACGTTCTTTACTAACACCAGAAAATTTTTAAAAGTACCGAAGCACTACCCAAATTTCATAAATGTATCAAACTTGCCAAAAAAACCCAAAATCTTTGAATTTGGTTTAAATGATTATTTTCCACGACGTACTTGGAGTCCTAAAAATTCCTGAATATATTAATTAAAATTCATTAAATTCCAGAATATTTTCGTATATTTATTAAAATCTCTTTATATATCTTTTTCACTTGTTGTCATTCTACTGTTGTGGTGATATCTTAATAAGACAGATAACATCTACGGGACATGCGCATGCTTTTGTCCTGTGGTTATGTTACTGGTCTTCAGACCCAAAGGTCCCAGGCTCTATTCCGAGCCCATTTCACCTTCAACAATGGTGACCTCGAACGATGAACCTTCACGGAACTGATGTGGCGCCATCTACCCACAACCAAAGTCGTCAGACTCACTTGATGCAACAATTCATGCACGCTCACCATAACGCTTGGCGTGACTAAACAGTTCGCTCGCCAAACAAAGATGGGTATGGCGCATTAGATACAACAGCTACTCACAACAACCTCTCACTCAACAAACCAATTCCTCACCACTCAACAACAACGCATATCGTTCGTCAACTAACTGGAGGGGAGAGTCTGTGGTGATATCTTAATAAGACAGATAACTTCTAAGGGACATGAGCATGCTTTTGTTCTGTGGTTATGTTACTGGCCTTCAGACCCAAAGGTCCCAGGTTCTATACCGAGCCCATTTCACCTTCCCACACTGTCAAACGCTTTGTCTTTAAGCAATTTTTGAGTAACTAAACCTACGAAAAAATCTCCCTTTGTTTTTTGTTATCGGCTGACCGAGAAACTTTTCAAGTTATTTCACCCTTCAACCAGCTGGAACACAGGAAAGCATTTCAACGAGTTCCAGAAACAACAGCTGGAAAGTAGAAAGTCGTTCTTTGTACTCTCAATTGTCACTGTTTTAAGGAGATATTGGTTCTGGACCTTCACCTGTCAATGGGTTAAAATGTTCACCTTCTTTGGACAGAGCTTCAACAAGTTGTTTCATTAAAACAAAATTGATGGAAAGTAGAATTACAAAGACTTCGATGAGTCAAACTTTTCTTTACTTCAATTTTGTTTCGACTGTTTAAAAAAACACCTTTTTTTTTTTCTTTCTAAATATCGACTCGTATGTAATCTGAGAGTCTCGTGATTGTTTTAAACCGTTCAATAAATTAATTAAGACAATTAGTCAGAATTCAGAAAATGAATAATTTGGAAATCAAATTGTAACTTTAATTTGCGATAAATCGCAAAATATGACAACTTTTTGCCTTATTTTCTAGTAACCCCAAAAGTGAAAAAATGATGCCTCAAAAGCGGTAAATCGTTAATTTGTGACAGAGGCATTGTGAGGCTTTAAACAGCTTGTTGTCTAAGCATTTTGTGGCTTCAAAAAATCTCAGACTAAAACATCGTTCTATCGCTTGATTATAACGTTTAAGTGTAAAACTGTGCTATGCAAGTTAGTTATCAACAAGAGCTTACTTACATGTAAATGTGTTTTATTTAGTTCCATATAAATATTTTTAGAGCAATTTTGATCAATACCCTTTGAAACGATTTAAAACCATTTTAAAATTAATTTCGTTTTGATATAAGGTATTTATAATTAAAACTGATTAATGAGTTCAAAATTAGAAGACTTCCTGGAAATCCGATAACGTTAGTTCACAGACGAATGCATTTATATATAATTCCAAATAAATTTTTAAATTAAGTGTTTCATCAATGCGAGCATCTTGTTGATAGAACATAGTATCACTGTGAAGTTTGCATTGGTATAAGACATTTATAATCAAAATTGATACAAACAAGAAAAATATACAGTTAAATCATATATTTTGATGTATCGAAGGATTCTAATTATTTATTTTAAATTTTCAAGTATCAACGGATCCTATATTTAATTCATAATTTTTAGCAATGTGAATGAATTATCGCATTTTCTTATTATTGCTTAATTATTGCTACTGTGACTTGTAGTTATAATATTATTGTGTACATTTCAGTTGACAAAAAATGTTATTAAATTTCTTTTTCTCTGAATAGATAAATAAATTTCAAAGAATATAAGTTCTCAAGACAGACAGGTAAATTTATTTCATTAGAAATAACATAAATTTTAAATTATTTTTTAAGTGGATTTTGAAATTATTTTTCATATGTAAGATCTTTACTCTTTATTTTGAAAGGCTGGAACGAAATGGAAAAATGAATCTCTAGACTCCACTAGCATAAAACTCTGCTTCTGGCGCTGATAAAATTTGTTTCCAACAAAAACACATTGAAGAAAGCAAGCAAATTATGTAAAAATTTAAATATTGTATTTATTTATGTAAAATTCTAATTAAAGGAACTGCATTATTTCTGTGTCTTGTGTACATCTTTTATATTTTTTTGCCAAAATTTAAATATTATAGTTGCAGAAAATTTCCTATAAAATGAATTCATGTATATATAATTCAAAAATCCAACTGACTCAAAAATAACTAACAACTCTTTATTCTTTGAGAAAAAAGTTGCAAAACACAGGCAACATGTTCACAAAAACAGTACTTGAAATAGACAGCAACAAACACTCAGCAGTCCGGTTATAAGCAACCATTATATATGCTCAAAGGGAACTTACTCAACTACTCACTTGAGGTAAGCTGACTGACTCTCAACTTGGTTTCTCGACATTTAATGGGTTCATTATATCTTTTTCGTGACAAAGTACTGAAGTTTTAGGAGAAATGAAATAACTTCAACCCTTGCCAAGATTCTCTTAATTTTTGTAATCTTTGAATTTCTTGTCAAATGGTTGTTAAGGCAGGTGTCATTGACTCGGCATCCATGGAGCATCCTTTAAAGCTATTTTTAATTTTTCCTTACTACGAAGAAAAGCATTAGTACAAATTCTAGGTCATTGTGTTTCACGAATGGGATTATTCCTCACAATTTCAAAAGTTAATTCTATTTATTGCCATGGTTTTATTATTTTACACTTTGGATAACTGAGACAGATGTGTACCAGTTTTTTTTTTTTTTCAATTTCCTTTTTCTTCTTTTTTTATCCCAGTTTCACTAAAACTCACTTATCTTGAATTTTCGTGGGTGGAAGATGAAACGATGCAAAATATGAGATATATTATTTGTTACGAACAATAAATATTGAAAACCTTAAGTTTCGTTCTCAGAAAACACTGTAGAAAAATCCAGGATTCAACATACATATTTTTCAGAAAGGTTGGAAACAAATAAAATTCTTGGGACCTTTCCGAAATTTTCTCTTACACTTTGTTGTTGTTGTTTATAATGCCACTTGCCATTGATAAGCCCGCTGACTAATGAGCATTTGCGATTTAATCCGAATTGTACATCTCTTGTTATTTTTCTGTAGTGC
Organism: Argiope trifasciata; assembly: GCA_026543055.1. Lineage (NCBI taxonomy): Eukaryota > Metazoa > Arthropoda > Arachnida > Araneae > Araneidae > Argiope > Argiope trifasciata. The sequence continues at coordinate 2,547,856 of JAPMOQ010048382.1, forward strand.
CATCTAGGGCCAAGACTACGTGCTAGCTGCTCATGCATCGTAACCCTTTTTTTACGGGGCTGACTTCTTTCATACATTTCATTTACTTATCCACACATCATAATTTAGACTTGGACCAAAGAACGATCATCCCTGAACCGGTATCCCCAGTGGTATTACTCTCAACATGGAGGACTTTATGATCATAACAGATTTATACGCTGGCCGGTCACCACACATGCGGTGATTCTTCAGCCAGCGGGATTCGAATTTTCAACCTAAGGGATGCGAGTCCAATCTACCAACCAGACTATCTCGGCCTTGGTACTTTGTAATATATGTAGATGTATATTATTGCCCTTACGCCAACGACAAAAAATTTTATGAAGTAATTTCAAAGTACGATCTTCGATGATTAATTGTTATGCAGAGTTTAACACCGTAATTCCAAAACGCCGAATTGATATTTTAATCTTTTTTCCTTACCTAATGGAAAAACCAAAATACCAAGTTCCAATTTTTTTCAGAAAGTCACATTCTAAATTCCACATATTCAAGTCTTTGCGTTTTTGTATTATCACGTTTACATGCTTGAGAAAGTATGGAAAGTCAGATGGTCCATCCGTTGACACATTTGTTTTCAAACAAGAGGCATATCTGTATTTTGGATTATAAATCTGTATATAAAATTTTATCCTTCCAACTTTTCTCATTTTGCAATAATTGCGTCAACTGGGCAGATAAACTTATTCTGAATGGATTTCGTTTAAAATTAGTAAGAATTCTACAAATCTAAAGCTGAAGCAACTTATCAAATTTCATTCGTTTTTTAAGTACTTTCGAATTCCATGTCCACAAATAAACGTAAATTCAAAAATGTGTTTTTCGAACCCATCGAGTTTTCGAATTCGAATTTTTTTAATGATTTTTTTTCATTTTTTTAATACTTCATATGGGGTAAAGTAAATGTCATATAGGATGTTTACGCTGATTGGATAATACCATAGACCATTGTTTCCAAACTTTACGCCTGAATTTGAAAAACAAACCTTTAAATTTCCAACTGGCTCAGAAAAAATATTTTGTAATATAAGGAAGATGAGATGGCGGAGAATCCCGTTCTGTTGCTAAAGTCTTTTAAAAATTTTGCCCACCTTCTGAATACTGCATACGTTCAGGTTGCACCATTATTGCCTATCTTATTGAAGGTATCGTTTCCGTGATTTCTTTATCGTTTTCGCTCTCTATATTAAACTAAATTGCATTTATTTTTAAGGCAATTCATCATTTTCTATTTAATGTTTCATATATCCATCATTTATAAGTTTAATACAAAGTAATATATGTTTTTAATATTACTTCCTTGAGCATTTAATTTCATGGAAAGAAAAAGAGTTTTAAAGATAACTTTAATGACTGTTGAATGGATGCCAAGTCAGTGATGGGCGTCCTTGAATTTAACAAAAAGCTTTTCAAAGCCAAAAATGATGATTCCTGAAACAACTGCAACATCAACGATGTATTAATAAAGAGTGAAGTTACGTTAACTCTCTAGAACATTCAATATACGATTATAATTGCAGGAATTATAAAAAGTAGAATGCACAGATGTGTGAAAATCAGTATTCAACTCATTCCCAAGAAAATGAATTGAGTTCAAAGGAATATTTCATCATCGTTTTTCTTTAGAATATTGTTTTCCTGACAATTTTTCATGACGAGGTATTCGAAGTACCAGATATTTGTTACCGATTACATGTTAGTGTATTGCTACCTTGAGTGTGTTTCGTTTGGGTTTTATTATCTGTGCATCTTATATTTACGTAGAATAAAGCATTGTTGTCAGCCTGTTGGAATGTCCAGTATACATCCATTGAACGAATTTTTTATTTTCCCATAATAGTATATACGTATAATGAACAACATACATAATCTAAATAATATAATTTTATATGAATCTCACAGCATTTATAATTTTTTGTACTTTATGTTTGTTAAGCTTGATTTATTTATGTTTGATATTTTTTTTCTCTAATTTTTGATTTTTATTTAATCAGCCGTTGCCACCGAATATTTGATTAATCAAAAACGATTTTTATCTGAATTGGACTGATTACCGATTAATTAGAAAAATTATGATTCTATTGCTTTGCTTTTAGAAATTTTTTAATTTGATGATTGTAGTTATTGCTGAATTGTTTATATAAAACTTCTTAGAAAAGAATTCGGGCCTGTTGCGTTAAAATTCTTTAATCGTTCTTCAGAATTCACTAATATAAAAAATAAATGTTTTTTTAAACAATTTAATTGCTTATTATTTGTCTACACCGTCAGAGGTTCTAGGAAAATATTGCTTGTATTTCACCATTGTGTGCCTTTTATTATGATGAAATTCTGCGATAGAAATAGCAGATGGAGTAAATGCAAAGCGAACTGAGAAATTGCGTAAGTATTTAATTTCACCAAATTTATTCAGTTCGAAATTATTCTTTGAAAACTTATTTTTCAGCTTGAACTAGATGCAATGCATATCGAAATGAAAATATTTTAAGCTTTTTTGTCACTCTAGCAACAACCGAGAAGTCATCAATATTAAAACAAAATCCTAAAGAGACTTGGTTAAATCAGACTTGTGCCTTTTTTGAACGAGAAAGCACAATTGATTTTTTAAACCTTGGTGAATTAAGAGACCTAGATGCTGCTGATTCGTTGGAGGAATATTTTATATTAAATTTCAGTAGTATTGCTTAGATATAAATTTATGCCCTGATTCTATCAAATTGTCAGACATAAAAACCATGATATTTTAATATTCTTACTTATGTTCTACTGATTGTGTACGTGCACGTTTGTATTGCAGACCTGATGTATGTCCTAATAGCATTATTTTTAGTTCTCATTTACCTTTTAACTTTCGCATTGTTGTCATTTCCTTTTCTTTTTTATCACGTAATCATTAAATATATTAAAGCAAATGCTTCTTCTGTAACTTTCAATAATTCTAGAAAATCCCGCGATTAAATGTTTGTTGAAACAATAAAAATGATTTGAATTTCAGAGCAACTAAGAGAATATACTTAAAAAATAGCTAAAAAAGTATTTTTAGGAAATTTTCGAAATTCCCGACTTAAAAAAAATCAAAGTTTAAATTTAATTAAAAGTATAATGAAAATAAAAAAATACGCCCAAATGCCCATTTCTACCCTTTAGAATATATAAATTTGTTGTTCAGACAATCTGGCCTGTAGAGTACCAACATATATTCACTCACACCTACCCACATTTATCTTTTTTAGAAGCAGTGATAGATATTTTACTGTAAAAAGTAATCAGATAATTCAGTTTAAACTGGAATTATAAATAAATTATTTTGAATCAGAAGGAAATTACATTTAAAGAACTTTCTTACTTAATGTGTTTTCTGAGCATATATATACCAAGCATGTATATACCAAAACCATGAAATTACAAATCTATTTATCTATTTTTTTTTTCAAAATAAAACCTGTTATTTCAATTTTAACAAAGTCATATTTTTTTGAAAAATTAAGATATCGCTTGTTAATTAATTATATGCTTTTTAAAATCCTGTCTTATATATTTTTTTAGAATTACAGGTAACAATATAATAAAGTAGAACTTCTGCAAAGTTTTTTTTTAATTTTATTAATTTTTTTTAAAGACTTACAAATAGAAAGTTGTAAGACTTCTGAATTTAATTATCTGTTCTCTTTATTCTGACATTTGAGTGATCATATTATTCTATAAGAAGTTTTTTTAGTTTAAAACTATTGTTCTTTTAATATTTTAGCATAACACATTTAGAAAATTCCTCTTTTTTATTTTTACTTACCTGGGTATTTGAATTAAGAATGTATCACTCATATCCTTTGTTAATGTTGAAATTAAAATATGCTATTAGTTGGAAAATATCAATCATATGTTGTTCTTATCAGTATTACACCGTATCATTCGCTTGCAATCGGTTTTTGTGTTGTGCGGAAGGGCTTTTGGAATACCTGTGATCATCAAGTAAGCTGCTAATTGTTTTCAGTATATACTCATTTTTTCTACTTTCTCTCCATTAATGAAAACAACGGAACTAACAAAGTTAGAGCAGATAAGTAACATGTGTCCAGCAACTTGTTCTATGCAACTAATACATGATTAATTAACAGGATTCGTTTCTTTTTCAAATATGATCGATTGTATAATTTTGGAAAAAGCACTCTCAGTGTTTATCTATCGATCTTCATTTAACAACATTTGGTATTTTGTTATCAAAAATTTCCTTTTTTTTAATAACACTTTAGGAACAATTGGACTTTTCTATGACAATTTATTCTTTTTTTTTCCAAGAATATTTTTACAAGAATATTTTTTACAAACGTTTTTTTTTTTAAATTTTATTCTTAACATTTTTTACTTGGTGTATAATCTCTCCTTCTAAATACTTTAATAGACATAGTTTTGTATTTAAATAAAATATCCTTTCAAATGCAAAGCCTATCTGTTAATTAGACATCTAAAATACATGAGAATTCATTATGTATAAAGTTAGATTATTTTGTAAACTTTTAGATTTATTGAAAATTAAAAATTTGTTTAAAAATAATTTTAAAAGTACTTAGAATTGGTATTTTATGGGGTTAGAAATGAATTTATATTTTATATTTTTTTTCAACGCAGAATATTTTCGTACAAACCGAATACCATGCTGAAAATCACACTTCTTGTAGTACTGTCTATGAATGTAATCTTGTGCATAAATAGAAGTAAAAGTAAGTATAAGCATTTATCTTATATTTTAACAAAAACAAGTAAGTAAATCGAAGTTAAAAGTAACAAATTTCACCATAAATTTGGATATATCTTTCTTTTCACCGTAAATTCAGATAGAGCTTAGACTTGTACATAATATTGATTTCTATGTCGAACAAATCTATCCAAATATTTCAAAAATCCCTTATAATGTTAAATTTATTATTAAGTGGTGGTCTTTGAATTGAAATTTGTATAAGATAATTTATAATTTGATATAAAAGCAGTTTCAATAATGATAATGTTCCCAGGAATGCAAATCCCAATGAAGAAATTTATCTGAATCCACCTAAGCGCATTTGATTAAAAGACTTTTCTATGATATGCAATTTTTGTGGTACATTTTTATTCAATTTGACATGGTTCCTATTAATAAGAAAAGGAAAATTTTGGAATCCTTTTTTATTATACGCTAGAGTCTTGACGCTTTTATGCCTGAGTATTCTTTCTGACTACATATTATTTCAATATTTTCATGAGTTTAAATAAATTAAATTGGAGTTATTAATTGATGATTTTTTTTGTTTGCAGTCAAATTGTGCCATCTAATAAACAAACTTGTAAAAAGAGAATTGGACATTTGAAAATGCTTATAACAATAAATAAATCAAAAACTAAAAATCACTTTTTAATCTTATTTAATAAAAAAATGTCAAAATGATCAAAATTAAATTAAAAATTAATTGTTATGCTTATGTTGATAAATAATCTTTCAAATAATTTAAATTAATAATTAATTGTTTCTTGATTTTTTAAATATGCAGTAATTATGTATACTGTTTGTAGAAATAAAAAAAATTCAATTTCAAAAAAGGAAAAAATCTTTCTGCTGGTTGTTTTCTTCATAAGTTATATTGATAATGCTAATTGATCGTAAAATTTTATGATATTTTTAAGAATATAAATTTAGTCTATTTTAAACAGTTAAAAAATTTTGCTGCTGTTACCTCCACAATTTGAAGAAATTTTTTTGTATTTCTGTTTGAATAAAAGTCTAGTATGGCATTTAGAATTGTTTTAATTAAATTCAGAGGTATAACTGGCGTAGTTCAGTTGTTGAATTTAATAATTAATTAATTTCAATTGATTAATATATTCTATACTTCCCTCTGTATTTCTCTATCAATCAGTATACATATTTTTACATCATACATACTGATTATGTATTACAGTATACATATTGGATATTTAGTTTTTGGATATTTAGTTTTTAACTATATTTTTCTATTACCAGATATTGCCTGCTACACAATACCAATGCAAGGACCATGCAGTGAGTACGAAATGAAATATGCTTTCGATGCCAGAACTTTTCGATGCAGACTCTTTCTTTTTGGCGGGTGTCTCCCAAGTTCGAATACTTTTTCGACACTTCAAAAATGCCAAGAAATGTGCGAAAAAACATAAAATGATTGGAGCATTGCTTTGTTTAAAAATTTTGGGCATGAAAAATTTGAGTTTGATTATTATGTCATCGTTATCACGGACAGTTTTTCTCTCAAAAATATGCCCAAATATTTTGATAATAAAATGAATATTAGAAACACATATTTTAGTTTATTCTAAGCTTGTATTCTTAAATTTATAAGACTAATTTTTCTTGCAATTTTCTTACAATTTCCTTTTTAAAATTCTGCATAGGGAAAAGTTAAAAAAATATTTCTAAATTAATAAAGCATTAAATAAACGATTTTAATAAGAATACTACTTTTAAATTTAATATGAGATTATGGTGTAATAGATTCAAGAACACAATAAATAAAAATTCTGAATGTATTTTAATACTACTGTTTTTTGTGGCATTTTTTTATTATTTATTTTATATAAGATTAAAAAAAAAGAAACAAAACTCTTCTTTTGTTTGCAATTCAAACAATCGATTTTCTTAATAATAAAAGCTATTAATAAGATAAAGATAAATGTTAAATAAATATAATTGTATTATATTTCATGAATAATTAAAATATTTATATAATTATTCTAAAAATCTAAGAACAAAGATAATATAAAAAAATCTTCAAAAAATATAAACAGGAAAATATGGTATATAAATTAATATATTCAGATTAAAATGCAAGTGTAAAACTATACAAAGGTATTAAAAGTGTATCAGGGGCATTTTATAATTCCTTTAAAGCTTCAACGAAGAAACTGATGCTGAATTTAAATTTTTAAATAAAAATTTCAATTCAACAATGTATTATATAAATAATTCAGGATGTATTTTAGTAAATACACAGATGATGTCTTTCTAGTTACTGTTTAATGAATAAAAAAAAAGCAAATATTGCTATTATTTTCTCATAGTAAAACAAAAAAAGAACATAAATTTAAAATCAAGGCCCTCTATGTCAAATTATTTTCATATTGATAGAATATTTCACAAACTTTTAATATATCTTTAGAACTTATTAAAATAAACATGTATGGAGAATGTTCTCTTATGGAAATGAAAATATTTCTCTTACAGAGATGTAATGGTTTTCTCGTTTGGTATCTGGCCTTTATTTATGTCATATAAAATGAGGATCCGTATCCTGTGCCATCCATTTTTTTTATACATAAAACTCCTTGTATGCCAACAAGGAGTTACACCGCAAGGCTTACAAACGTTAAGTCAGTACACAATTGATAATATAAGAAATGTCAAATACAAAGGACGAGGCAAAAGTAGAAAGAAAAATGTGGAAAATAAAAAAACAAAAACATGAAACAAAATTTCTGTCATATACTTACATTGAATTATATAATTAAATTGGAGAGGCATGATTAAATAAAAATAAAATATTCAAAATACAAATACAAAAGGATAAAAGTATATATGCAAATATATGTAGGCAAACACGGAGAAATACAGTAATAAAAAAACTAATAATTACTAAAGTAATAATTAAATAATATTAATATATTTACATAAGGAAATGAAAGGTGGTTTACTTTGTACAAAAGCAAATAAATATATTAGGAAGCCAAGTTATATCGTTCTTGAGAAGGTAATTTCTCAGTTTACGTCTTTCGGGAATAAACTTGGTACATTTAAATATCAAATGTTTGAAATCCCCGTATTGCACCACTATTACACGAATTCAGTTGGCAACAAATTGAAACATTTCAAACATGCTTTTCAATTTCAATGTCCAGTCAGAAACTGGGTAAGGTTATAATTGGGCTGGAAGTAGTTAGTCTTTAAGTGTCTATACATGGGAAGAATAAATTACTTAGTAGATGTTTGATATAAGGCATTCTAATCAGAAATAATTCTATCTTTAAAGACGTTTTAAAATAAGATTTTGGAATGCTCTGTACTGAAAGGAAAAGTATTGATGAATTAAATTTGCTTGTACGTACTGATGAAAGTTGGAGGAAAAGTTTTTGCGTTTGATTTCCTTTGCTTCTTGATGTTGAAGAAAGTGTACACAGTAATATTTATAATCAGATCTCAATTTTTTTGGAGTACTCCTACCAAAAAATACTGAGTTATTTTCTTCGAAATGGTTTTGATGAGGGGTTACTGAATATAGAAGATAAAAAAAAGAAATAAAAAACCTAATTGAGCATAAAAAGAGATTGGCGAGAATTGTATTGAAAATGAGAAGTATAAATTTCATGATTGAAATGATAAAATTATTCTGTCAAAAACAAAGTTATTCTTATTTAATCGGCTCAATTTATTGAAAATGAGAAACAAGTTCATGCTTTTGAATTTTTCAATTTTTGATGTTTCGTTTTTTAGAATTTTTTTAAATTACGCATTTTTTGAAAATTAATGTCATTTAAAAATAATTTTAAATTAATTAATTAATTTCTATTTACTTAAAATGGATGAGCATGCTTAATATATACGTCCTTCCTAACTAGGAAATAAATTGCGAATTCAAGTTCATGGAATTCATAAAAAATATTTAATTATCGCTAATAAAATCTAATCTTGAAGAAGAAATGGTGAGATAAAATTTCATTAATGAGCTTGTAAGTTAAAGTGCGCCATTTCGAGTGTTTCCCATTAACAGCTACAACGCAACCATATTTCACATTTATGTCAATACATTTCCAGAGTTTTTCTAAATTAAGAAATATTACACGTGATTCGCACGTGACTTTTAAATTGAATTAATCTTTATTCTTTGAGTATATGGCCCAAAACGGTATACATTTGCTCAGAGAAGAAATGAAAAATAGTTTCATATTCCATCGAGTGATTTCGAAGACAGGTCTGTAATACTTGAACAATTTTTTAAAAATAGAGTAGATTAATCGAGAATTAAAAATTAATTTTTTAATTTCAACGAAACAGCTGGACACTAAAAAAATACCAAAAGGGAATTCGATAATATCTCATTTTAACAATGTGAATAAGGATTCACTTAATTTTTTTTGTATCTGTTCTTTGTATATGTTACAACTTAAACTAGTTGGAACTCAAGTTATCTATATGAGAGAAAATTAAAATGTCAATAACTATTCTAAGGTATTAGACTCACATTAGTTTGAAATCTCTACTATCTGCAAAGCATATTTACATTTTATTAAATTACGAAAAGAAAAAAAAATGAGACTAAATAAAAATATAAATTTTTAATTTTTGGATCGAAGTTTATATTTTCATTACAATTTGTCGGTCTGAATAATTTTTAAAAATCAATATGGTAATGCTTCATTCTGTGCATGAATTTTTCTTTGACATAGGAGCTTCTGCGAAATTAGTATTATAAGATTTTGCCTTTTAATGTGCAGATAGTTTTTTTATAAATAGTAAGTGTAAATAGTTTAATAAACAAAGTGTTAAAATGCATTTGAAAAGAAATTATTTAATGCACCTAATTGATATTGATCTAATTTTCTCTACATAAAATAAAACACATAAGTTTCTAGAATTCTTCTTTTAATTCTATATTGTGTAGAAAACTTATTACATAACTCACTAATGATTTTATCTTTCTGAGTGCTCTAGATGTTGTTACATGATTTTTATTGTTAAAAGTGAACTGAACTTTGATTCATAAATTTGATAAAATTTAAACCTAAATATTTTTAAAGCCTGTAGGATGCTGAAGTATAGCTTTATTGTGAATTTTAATTTTTAATTAAAAAATAATTATCCTGTAGGCATACTCTTACTATTATTCCAAAGTTATTGAAACATTTTTTCCAAAGCATTTGCATAGGTTAATTGCAACTGATATTAAACGGATTTATGTAATATGTGTTTGCTGTATATTGCCCCAAAATGTCATAATTCACTTGTCATTTCAACTACATTATATTCCATTAAAATTTCATGTTTTGCTGTGTGTGAATTTTAACAACATTTTAAGTAATAGAGACTTAATTTCTGTTTATTTGTTAATACTTTTTATCTGACGCTTAACAAAAATGGATATAGAAAGATTTAAATTCAGGGTGCACCAGAGAAACTTGCTTATTTGAAAGGTCATTAAAAACAAAAGTACTTCAGTTTATTGTTTAATTTTTTTTTAATTTTAAAATACAATATCCCAGTTTTTTTTATACAGTTTTGAAAATGACCTCGGTTAAATGGCGACCCCCTTTGCGCATACACTGATTAAGTCGATTTTTGAAGTTCGTGTCTACTCTTTGCAGCATATCAGTTGGTATGTTGGCAATGGCGTCTTGAATGTTGTTCTTGAGGTAAGCTATGGTCCGTGGTCGATCGACATAAACCAGGGATTTCAAAGTGAGCCTCGTCACTGAAAAAAAGACCGCGTTTTCAGGCAGGTAGTCAAGCAGCATTTCAGATGCATTTTGCCAGGCAACAAAATCGCGTTCAATAAATTCTTTCTCAACAGTCAATTTATAGGGATGAAACTGAAGATCTTGATGGAGAATTCGTCGAAGAGTGGTGTCAGAAATTCCCAGAGCAGCTGAGTGTTTGCGAGCCGAACGCGGGGGAGAACTGACTTCCTCATTCTTTCGACATTTTCCGGAGTTTTGGTGGTCCGTTTAGCGACACTTCTGAAATGAGTTAACTCACGAAAGAATCGAATTACGGCCAGGAACGGGTCTGTGAGGAGGAATTTCAAGGCGAGCGCGGAAGACACACTGCGTGGTAACAAGTGAGCGACCGTTAGAAAAGATGCTCTCGACGGCGAAGGCCGGCTGTTCTCTAGACCAGAACATGATGGCAACTGAATATAAGAAGAAACAAATTTGGGGACTTTCCCCTCCAGTAGCGCTACCTATTACTCCTCTATCTACCCAACTCACTGCTCAAGAGTTTTTTTCAAATTAGTTTATCTGGCGCCCCTTGTAGTTTTAAAATTTATACCCAAATCAACCACTGGAATGCACGTGAAGGGTTATCAGAAGGGTTATCCAAAATGCACAAAAATTTACGTATCCCTGGGAATATAAAAGAACAAAAAATTCTATATATAAATAATATATTCTCAATGAATAGTGCTATACTTTTCAACATCAACCGCTGATGAAGGTATTTCTTCTCTGCAATCGCTAATTTTTTAATCGTTATCAAATTTTCCAACAAACCACGTTTTTTTAGAAGATTACAACTACTATTTATTACCATTTTATATATTAAAGCTTTTTTTTCTCTCTTTGATAGTAATAGGGTTTATAGATAATTTTAACGTAAGCAAAACAAATTAGAAAAGATCTATCAGGAAAGATGATTTTAATTTAGAACATAAAACATTTCATTTATAAAATTCACACATTGAGCTAATAAAAACGCAATAGAGTTACAAATGTAACATTAATTAAAATAGCTTTTGAATGAAACAATCATTTGAAAACTAAAAGTAAGAATCATCTCCGGAAAAACGAATCATTCAGCTGCAAAGGATAATACACAGGAAAAAATATCAACCATATTGATGAAATATTTTAAACTCGTGTTGTTTCGAATGGAAGATGTGCATGAAATTCCTTGATTAGAATTCGCTATACAAATTCTTCAGTTTTCGGAATTCAGTACTGAATTTTTGTGTTTTCTTTGAATAAAGTTTCGTTTACCTGCCTCTCTATTAATGATTCCTATTTTCATAAGCAAACAAAATAAATTCGTAAGAGTAGAAAAGTCAGAAGCGGGAATCTGAATTTTAGTAAATCGTTCTACTGATTGCAGCAATTATTTTGATGATTGAATTTGAGCAACCTTTCTTTGAATAATTAATACTTTTAAGATGTATGTGAAAAACTAAACTAAAACTATCATCTTCAGGCAATTCATTAAATTCTTAAAATAAATTTTTATTTCATTTTTTAGAAAGCAACTTTTATTTCATAAGTTTTTGGAGAACCGTCTAGAACGATAAACATTTCTAATAAAGTATTTACATTGAAAGTTATCACTCCAATGCATTAATTTAAACATCATTTGTAAGAAATGAGCAAGTTACCATTTATGTTCATTTATATAAAAGGATTAAAATCTTTATGTCATAATCCATGTATATATATATAAGAAGAGGAAAATTTTTATGTTATGCGTTATAATCATTTATATAAATCTAGTGCCTGCAAGTTATAGTTTATTTTATTTGTATAAAACGAGTAAAATCATTATAAGTTATCACTTATGTTTAGTAGATAATCAAAATTGCAGTCACTGACGAATTAATCACTCAAAAGCATATCACAGATTTCTTATATCTTCTCACTTTCTACGATTTTTAGTGAGAATTTTTCTTTCTTTTTTATTGTCCTCGATTCAGAAATTTTTCGAGATTCTTGCTAATGAATTATCATGGGTAGATGCAAGGGAGAGAAGTCTTTATCCACCACAAATGTAAACTATATTTTGCTGTCTAATAGTAGTAATAATTTGAGTAAAAAAAATTTATTGATTGAAATTAGTTAAATGAATGAATAAATTAAATTGATTTATTTTTATGTGGTCTTACATATTTAATTTTCTGAAAAAAAAACCTTCTTACACAAATCGTAAACTTGTCTTCGGAGACAGTCGTGTAAAGTCATATTTCTGAACACTAGGCGTAACACATTCAATACAACTGAAACAAAATAGTGCGTTTATAAAAAGAGTACTATATTTTATATTTTTTAGAAAAAAGTAGTCATAAACTCCATATATTTTACATGGAATATTACCTGTTCGAAGTTTTTGGGTAATTTTAGTATTGACATGGCAATCATGGAAGTTTTAAATAACAATTTGAACTAAGCTTACTTTTATTTCCTATGAAATTTATAAATTTCATAAATACTCAAGTACTTAATTTGAAAAATCAACTCTAACTTTGTATTTAAAATAAAATTTACTGTGTCTAACGGCACATGTTATCTTAAATAGCTTTATTTTCTGCCTGTTTGATGCTTTTTTTCACCACTAAATTCCGTTACATTCTTTAAACATCTTTTTTATTTTTTACAGACTTTCACAGAAGAATGCATGGATTGATTTTAATTTCAGCTGTGGTGGCTTGGGGATTGATTGATGATGTAACAACGATACGTTTATCAGCTAGTAAGGAAAATGGAATTTCCTTTAATATGAATGAATTAAATGCATTATGTTCATATCGTATTGTGATTACATAGCCACCATATACCCAGTAAATAAATAGATTTTGCATTCATATATGGCAACTGCTAACTTCAGTATTCTGTAACGATAATTTTTCGACGATTTTATCTCATTAAGGGAGGCGACATGGGAGGATGGGCGTATTTTCGGAATTTATTTATAAATATTTTTTTCAATCTTTTTTTTCTCGTGTATGAGAATGCCTTGTCGTTCCTGGTCATGTTATTTTAATTCACTATGAAAGTAATCCGAGTTTATTTTATTGTTAAATGTAAACATCCCCTTTTTTCATCGATCATCTCACCCCTATTTTAACGAATTAAACCCAAACTTAACGTATGTGCAAAAGTGCGGTGGGTTTTAGAATCTGTTGTCAAACAATATATGCATTCAACATGGGGCGCAATCAAAAACTTTCCAATCTGATTACCCAATATATCTATACATACACTCTAGAGCTTTCATGTAAATTTCTCTACTTATTGAAACTTCAATTAAAATCACTGCAATTGTAATTATCTTTCCCCTCAATCTCGTTGCTACTCACGCCTTGCATTTGAAAAACTAGAATGAAAAAGAATAAATTATGAAAGGCTATATTCTCTTCAAGTTAGTGACCTGAATTAAGAGATTAATAATATGATAACTGATGGAAAATGAACAGCCACTTTTTTCCCTTTCTTGTCTTCTTGTGCATAGCCGACCGCCCTGCCACCACTGAACGAGGCAGAATCAGAAGGATTTGTTGCGACTGACTGCTGTCTTTAATATAATACGACTCATTCTGTGAACTGGGATCCTCTTCGAAGCAATTGATAAGTCACAGGTGATCAATATCTGATCTTCTTCCTCATCTTCCCGTACATTTTTCATCCTGTTTTAAGAGCAGCAGATCAACACTTTCAGAAAACATTCTCAAAATTCTCTGTATTCCTTCAAAAATGCGTCCCACAACAAAAGAAAGACAAACACTTTTATACTTTATATCTTTGGCAAAAAACTGTCACTTTTCAATATGATGTCTTTCAGTATTTTAAAATTTTCTGACACCATTAGAACGGAGTTTATGTCATTATTTTCAACTTTTAGATTCTTTCTTAGCTCTGAGACTTCTATATATTCGCTTAAATAATGATAAACAGTACCGAGTCCCCCACAAATGCATTTATTTTCATCATTTCCATCATTTTCCACCATTGAACATTCCATCTAGATCCTTTACATGGTCATATATAGAGAATGGTACCTTTTAACTGAAATGTACAAGTTGTTCGCATCATAAATATAGTATATTACCTTCGCAGCTCTCATCTTCTAGCATATAAACAAAGTAAAGTTGATAAATATATTTAATACCGCCAAATGACATGTAATAAGTTCTCTATGTACTTTTCTTGAAGAAACATATAGCTCACGAATGATACTGTTTCTAATGATATGGGTACATTATTACTTCTTAGAATTTTTTTTTACATTCATCATTATTCGAACATTTCAATTTTTTATAGAATCCTAAATGCCAAACTGAACATAGGATAGCTGCTTTGGATTTTTTGAATTCATGAGGAAAATATGCACCTACTCCTAAATTATTCCAAACAAGCTAGCAAAAACACCCTTTCTGTCTTCTAGTGCCGCCACCATTATTCTAGATTTCTCTAAAAATAATAGTTGCCGAATATCAAACCAAAGTTTATAGAATTTTAATTATAATTCAATATATAATTTTTCAAAATAAAATGTATATTCCTGCTTCTTTTTTTGTTTGGAGCATTTGTCATGTTGCAAATGGGAAACTAAATGAATATGCGTTTTTCTGATATACAATATCTGAATTTTATATAAAAATTCTTTAGAATTATCAATACTTTTTTCAAAAAATATAGGTCCATGTACGGAATTGCGGGACTCAGGTTATGGCTATAGCTGGTCAGAAAGATATTACTACGACCAAGAGAAAAAGCAATGTGTGAGGTTTACATATGCAGGAAAAGGAGGAACTGAGAACAATTTTGAATCAAAAACAGCCTGCGAGATAGAATGTTGTGTTTCAAAGTCAAAAGTAAGTAAATTAATACAAGATAGTTTTATTTTTACGACAATTAAACTTCATTTAATAAATTAATACGATGTTATAACAAAGCAATGCGGGGGAGTTCGAAAGACTTTAGAATGAGATAAATTGGCCTCTTCTCTGTGTTAAATTAGAATTTTTGTGTGAAGATATTTAATTTATCTTGTTTTTTGCTTTTTTAAGATATACTGTGAAGCAGTTGCAGCAATTGGAACTGAGAAACAGTTTAACAGCTGATAGATTTTCTTTAAAATTTGAAACTAATCTAGGATTTCAGTAAAAAAATTACATGTAAATTTTACTCAGATTATTCTTGAGCTAATATACTGACATGCTCACCGAAAGGAAAATAGAATCCTTTTAAACTATTTCAACCTGAATTTAACACAAGGTTTACCAATTATTTTGATCTCTCTGAGGTAACTTTTCGTTAATTTTCTTTAAGAAAATCTTGAGTCATATTTTATAATATTTTAATTAATTGTTACCAAAATTTATAAGACGTATGGTAGCAAATCTTTTCTTTTTCTAGTTTCGGTGAAATGTACATAATATACTTGCTTTTTCCGAAGTGGCCACTTTGACCATTTGAATAAATATTGTTGAGAATACATATATTTAAATATGTAGTGGTTGGATAGGGAAGCACATAGATATAGGTAGGAAAAAAAATGTGTGTAAGTAAAATGAGTGCATATAAGAAGCAAGAAAACGAAGCTGGAAATCAGTCAACCAGAAGTTAATATAGGTTATTAATAAGAAGCTGTGTGAGTTGATGCTTTTGTAGAAGACGATGGTAAAAGAATAGATGTCTTGAATTCTTAGATTTGAGACATTTTAAAAAATAAATAAACACGGGGCCACTGCCGTTTCAACAACCACACTTCAATAAATATATTGAAAATATCAAAGGGTTTTTTCTATTTTCACTTCATAATGGATAGGCCAATTAATATTTTTTAAACTTAAATACCGAAAGGAGCCAAAATGATCCATTTGGTAGAAATAGGTATTTGCCAAGTTATAGTAAACATAGTGTTAATAGATACTTGCATGTTTTGTGTAGAGACTGTATTTTACGAATAATCAAACCAGTTATATTACAAAATACACTGAATTGTCAAAAGTCATGGGATACCTTCTCATATAGTGTCAGACCTCCTTTTACCTGGCGAAGTGCAGCAATTCTAGGTGACATGGACTCAATAAATCGTTTGCTGTCAAGTCCACTGCAGAAATAATGGGCCATGTTGCCTCTATAAACGCTCTTAATTGGGAAAGTATTGCCAGTGCAGTACTTTTTGTCCAAACAGACCTCTAGATTACATCCATAAATGTTCGATAGAATTCAGGCAGGGAAATCTAGGCAGCCAACTTATTCGCTGGCTTATAATTATAATTTTAAGTTTGATTAGAATGTTCTTCAAACCAATCACGAACATATTTTGACTATACATCAAATGATCATAATATTTTTTTTAATTTCAAATGTCAAATGATCTACCTTATAATTTATAGTTTTAATAAATAAGAATGAACCACCGTATTTTCTGAGATATTATGTACTTTAATTATAGTATCATTCTGCACATTTCATTTTTAATTTTCTTTATCTCTTGATAGTTAAATACAATGGGAGGAATACCAAGTTTCCAATAATTCTCAAGACAGACAGGTATATCTTTTTCTCATGGTTTATTTCATTAGAAATAATACTAATTTTAAGATTTTTTAAAGTGAAATTTTAAAATTTTATTTTAAATGAAATTTTCTTCTCCTCTATTTTGCAGAGCTTAAAGAGATAGGAAAAAATGAATCTCAAGACTCCACTGTTTGCGGAATCGATAAAATATTCTCCAAAAATCATAACGAAGAAAGCAAACAGAATGTGTAAAATATTTATTTATTATATTTGTTCCTGTAAAATATTAATTAAATGACCTTCATTATTTATGTTCTGGTACATCTTTTAAATTTTTGACAAAATGTGAGTGAAATTGTTATAGGAAAATTCGTTCATGGATATATAGTGAAAACATCCAACAGACTCAAAAAACAAATAACGATGTTTTATTCTACAAGAAACAAAGTAGCAAAACACAGATAAAGAATTCACAAAAACATCACTTGAAATGAACAGAATCAAACACTAAGCAATCCAGTTAAAAGAACCGTAACAGCTCAAATTCTTAAAAAGAATTTGCTCAGCTACTTGTTGGAGCTAACTGACTGGCTTTCAATTTTGTTTTTCGGCTCTTTTATAGACTCAGCCATAGCTTTCTCTTGAAAAGGTACAAAAATGTTTGAAGTAATGAAATAACTCCAATCCTAATGCAGTCAATATTCTTGTAATTTCTGGAATCTTTGAATTTGTCAGCAAGGCCAAGCGTCATTGACCCGGCATCCATTTATCAACTATCAGAGCTATTTGTACATCTTCCTCACCAGGAGGTTTATTGAGCAGGGATGCACTATTGCATATTCATGGTCAGGTCGATCCAAAACAAATTTTTGTTAACAAAATAAACAAAGGGTGCACTAAAAATGTATATTTTTTCCTGCTCCAAACAGTAATTACATTTAATTTCAGGGTTTAAAATTAATTCGATAAATAGCAAGAAAACTATATTGCACAATATCAGAACTCAGTAGAGAACAATAAAATAAAAGTCTTAAATTTTACACTGTTCAACACTACACAATACTGTTTTCCCCAAAATTTATAACATTTTGTACTACATGGAGTATTTTCGCCTTATTAGTTTTGGTGCAAAGAGTTACTGAATATGGAAAGATAAGCACTTTTTTTCCTTCACGAGTTTTGGTATAATATGCTACTAGAAATAAACGAAGTGTCTGTATAGGCTTTGCTTTATTGAATCTTACTGAATGTTGATGAAGATACTCTTTTATCTTTGATGAAATGTGCTGTTAAAAGTAAATGAGGCAATGTTTGTTCTAACTTTATTTTTCTGAAAAAAGTACAAAAATACTTGTTCCGAATTTGTAAGCACATGATTGTTGAAAATAAACAAAGAAGTACTTGTACTGACTTGTTTTACTGTATCTTGCTGTAAGTGTTTGTCCTGGCTTGAATTTGTTGAATGTAGGTGCAGATGTTCATGGCCAGGATAAGTTTTGTTATACTGAGCCTTTAAAAATAAATGAAGAAGTGCTTGGTTTGGTTTGAATTTTCTAAAGGCTTTCAAAAGGAATTCTGGTCCTGAATATACCTTAATACACTATGCTGTTAAAAAATGAAGTCATTTCTGTACTGCATTTGCTTGCTGAATGCCGATGAAAGTAGATAAAGAAGTATTTATGCTAGCCTGATTTTATTGTATTCAAATTCTGGAAGTATCTGAAGGGCAATGATTTCATTTTGGTGTAATATTAATTAATAGAGTTGTAATATCAGCTATTTTTCGCTATTGAAATTCGAGGTATTTCTGCTAGTTTGGTGTTCCTCTACTCTTCTGCTGAAAATAAACATAGATATTTAGGCACAAGATTGATTTTGTTTTATTTTATTACTGAAAGAAAATAGAATATTACTTACACTAGGTTTTATGTTGGTCTCCTGTTCTTGTTTTTCTTTCTTCTTTTTAAATTTCTTCTTTCTTTTCTTTTGCTACTCTCCTCTGTCACTGAATAAGTTTTTATTTTCAAATTCCTTCTCTTGGTATTTAGACAAGGCCTTCTTTTTTCAGTCTTGCCTCCGCTTTTACCAGTACTGTTAAGACGTTGTGGGCAATTATTTTTGTTCTCTCCTTTAATCTGCTCATTTCTTGTTCTATTTCCTCTTTTGTACTTTGTGAATTTTAAATGTTGATTTTTATACCCCTTATTAACATTTCTCCTATTATAACCTTTTGCATCTGCTGTGCTTTTTCTTGCATTTTTCTTATTATTAAATCGTCTTTGGCCAGTTACTCGATTTTTTCGTTTTCTATCATTCTTCAGATTATTTATTTTATTGCGTTTAAATGACCTGTTCGTTTGGGTGATATTTACAAATTTATTTTTGTTCTTCCCGCTAATATCTTTTTCAGTCTTTCGTTTTCCTTGAAAATTCTTTAGATTTTTGAAATCTCTGCCATTTGTGTCCTCATTTTTCCTATTAATAGCAGGTGATTCCAAATTTACCATACTCTTTTTTCTATTTCTGCCTAGATTTGGTTCAAAAGTTGAAGCTGTGGTTGCTTTTCTTTCATTTTCTTCCATGCAAACTTCGTAGCAGTCTTCATAAGTCTCAAACTTGTTTCTATTTCCTCCACAGCCACTGTATTTAAATTCTCTGCATTTACCGTCTAATATCTCGTAGTACCACTTAACAAAAATCGCTGTGCAGTTCCCATAAGAACCTGGCAAATAGCATCTGTTTTGACCTGTAATGCAAAGTAGAAAGCAGTGTTATTATAACTTATGTTTCATTCAACTTAAAGTAGCAATTGTAGATGTCAGAAATAAGTTTTTTCAATAAACATATCGGGATACTGAATTAGAAATATATGAATCAATACAGGCTTCAAAATTTCCAAACAATTGAATTTTGATTAAACCAAATATACTTTGCATTTATTATATTTCTTTTAAATTAGTTATGTATTTTTTCCAGTAATAATTGCAAACCGAGAATTAAAAGTTCTTTAAGTTTAACAAATTAATAGAAATGGTCTTGTACAATTTTCTCGTTTATTCCAGGCATGTTGCCAAAAATGTTCAGCTTTTCCTGTATAAAATAAACAGCACTTTCTAATAAAAATAAATGTCGCAAATATTTTTTCGATTAATTTTTTTTAACTTAATGCATCCTTTTTTTTGTTTTGTTTTTTTAAAAAAAGGTAATTTTAGAATTAAGTTCATTAAGTCAATTTAATAAATAGTAATATGACAAGGAAGTGGAATACATAATAGGAAGTATAGTCTATAAGGATTAATAAAAAATACCTTCTTTAGCTTCTCCTTCTTACTTTTAATTAAATCTATCATATCTTAATTTCTGCAAAATAACACGCATAACACTGTATATTAATACGCTGCATTTATGCTGTATTTTCTTACTGAAACATTTTAATAGAAATAATTACTGCATATTCTAGATGAAATGACTCTTTTAATCGATTGCATAAAGAACTACACTGATGGAAAAAAAATCCAAACACTAGGAAGGAGCTGTGCTAGATAAACGAAATTTGGTAGGCGTGTTTATAGATCTGAAAGATGACGCCGATTCAAATTTTGAGCTACGCGCGTAAGTGTGGCGCTAGTAGCGACACTATGAACATGCAAATGCGGTTTGCTTTAAATAAGCTCTGTAATGTTCGTGATTGTTATTTACAGTTGAGATTTGACGTAGTGGATTAATGTTAGTCAAGGATGCCTCTGAGAAGACGAAGAAGCCATTATCAACAACTCACTGAGTTTGAACAAGGTCGTGTTGTAGGGCTACGAGAAGGTGGGTTTTCTTTCCGTGATATTGCTGAAAGACTTGGAAGGAATGTATCCACTGTGCATGAGTATTGGCGGCAGTGGTCAAGGGAAGGTACTGCCTCAAGAAGACCAGGTTCCGTTATACTACTGAGAGGGAAGACCGTCGTATTCAGCGTATGGCTGTGGCTAATCGTACTGCGTCTGCAGCTGAAATTCGAGCTGCAGTTGGCACCACAGTGACACAACAAACTGTTACAAATCGATTACTTCAAGGACAGCTCCGAGCCAGACGCCTTGTATAGTGCATTCCACTGACTCCAAACCACTGCCGTTTGCGACGTGAGTGGTGTCAAGCTAGAGCTCATTGGAGGACGGAGTGGAGATCTGTTGTGTTTTCTGATGAAAGCCGGTTCTGCCTTGGTCGCAGTGATAGCCGTTTGTTGGTTAGAAGGAGGCCAGGTGAACGCTTGCTAGTGACCTGTCTGCGGCCTAGACACACAGGGCCTACTCCTAGAGTTATGGTTTGTGGAGCAATTTCGTATGACAGCAGGAGCACTCTCGTGATTATCCCAAGCACCTTGACTGCAAATTTGATAGTCAGTCTATTAATACAACCTGTTGTGAGGTCATTCAAGAATAGCATTCAAGGGGGTGTTTTCCAACAGGATAACGCTCGCCCTCATACCGCTGTTGTAACCCAACATGCTCTACAGAGTGTCGACATGTTGTCTTGGCCTGCTAGATCACGAGATCTTTCTCCAATCGAGCACGTATGGGACATCATTGGACGATAACTCCAGCGTCAACCACAACCAGCATTAACCATCCCTGCATTGACCGTCCAAGTGCAACAGGCACGGAACTCCATCCCACAAACTGATATCCGACACCTGTACGACACAATGCATGCACGTTTGCATGCTTGCATTCAAAATTCTGGCGGTTACACCGGTTACTAATGTACCAACATTTCACATTTGAAATGGCTCTTCTCGCCAATGGCCCTACCTGTGATCTTGAAACTTTAATCAATTAAATATGTTACCTAGACAAATGTATTCCTAAAATTTCATTACTGTACAATAGTTTTTTCTTGGTGTTTAGATTTTTTTTTCCATCAGTGTATTTTTTTTAAAACTATTTGACATTCAATCTATCTCGCCTGATAATAAAAAAAGAATTTGAGTTAGACTCTACAGGGTATAGCGTTGGATTTTAAACTACAACGTTCTTACAAATATAGTTTAATGTGTGGATATGTGCTATTTTTTAAACATCTTAGGAGTTCCGAAACTTTTTTGTAAGTTTAATTTGAATTTTAAATAATTAAAACTAAACGACATTTGGCGTTTTTATTTAAACTTAGTGAAACATAATAGAAAAAAATTCTTTTTATACTTCTATAATTTAAAAAAAACTTTCCCTCGCTGCCAATTTATTTATTTATTTATCATACAACTTTTTCCTCAAATCTCAGTGAATATTTAAACACGCTTTTTGGTATATTTTACAGTAATACTTTTCATTGTTATAAGGGAATTCAAATTGTTGCAAATATTCGATCCCGGATGATCCGTGAATTGTTAATAACTAAGATATAAAGTTTCATTTTTATAACGAGGCATTTTCTTTTAAAACATGCTTTTTAAAATTATTATTATTATTATTTGCTGTTCTGAAATTCCGAATATGTTTTATAAGTAAACAATGATGAAAATATTTGCAGTTCATGCATTTTTAGTAGTAAAATTGAATGAATAAAAACATATCACCATTTTTTAATTTTGAAGTAATGAGAAAAATTTATTTATGAATCAGGAAAACGAAAACTCCATAAGATACACATACATTTTTTTGAAAAAATGTATTAGTATGATTTTAACTAAACATAATTCAGATTTATATAATTGTTAAGGGCTATATTTTTTAGAGTTCAGATTAAAATCTATTGAAATGGATGATCCTTCTGTTATATTAATTGCTCAGTTAAAATAATTTTCAAAGACATTTCCCTAATTATATCTTAAAGCTGAAATCATTGGTATATGAAAAATACGAACATACTGTTGAACTTAGTATTTTTTAAAAATTCTACTTTTACTGTTGAGTCTAAATTATTATACATGTTTTTAATCCTATGTAACTGATTAATTGTTGCCTTTTTATAAACCTTTGTCGCAAAATTTGAATTTTTTAAATTAAATTTATTGATTTTAAATTTTGGTTTATTTTCTTTGTCATAGATTTGCAATTTCAATTCAATGCTACTATTGAATCAAGAAAGATAGATTGATTATAGCGTTTACTAAATTCATTAATTATTGTTCTTCCAGTCAAGTTACATTTTTAATTTAAAGTTAAGTTGAAATTAAATTTTAAAAACTGAAAACCAACATTTCATCTATGTATTTAAAATTGAGCGTGGCTTTTGTAATTTATTTTTTGTAATAGTATAAAGAAAGGTTGTCAATTAAACTTGAATAGATAAACTTTTGAGAAATGCCTTCGATTTGTAAGCAAATGTTTCTGCTTTTCTAAGTAAAATCACTAAAAATTTGGAGGTTAGAAGGATTTGTTAAATCAGAAGCAATTTTTTTAATCAAATCAACAATTCTAATTAAAATCTATGAGCTAAAAATTTGAATTCTGAGAATCCTAATAGTTTTCCAGATTCTATGCTTCATTAAATTATGATATCGATAATTTTAATGACTCTAGCTATAAATTGCCAAATAAATGCAAACCGTCGTCTATCATAAGCGTAATGGAGCTTGAGGATTTTAGTGGAATTTTAAATTCACTTAGCAATCATGGGAATGCTATCATCTGAACATTCATATAACCAAGCGTGACGACATTAACGCAATCTGAAAATTTCCAAATGATTACGAGAATCGTAAAAATAAACAAGTTCTGAATTATATATTTTTATTATTGGTTTTTACTTTTTGGTAAGCATAGTATAAAGAAAATATAGTCGTCGTCAAAAAAAAAAAAATTCATACTCGAGGTCTCTATGATTCTCCATGTTTCAGACCTCCCTAAGATCTAGGGAGGTTTTGAGCTAGGCGGTTGAAATTTGGTATACACACTTGACACCAAATTTGCATATTTCTATCAAATTTTGAGTAAAATCTATACAAAGAAATTTCAGCTATTCAAATATAAGTTAACACGATAATTAGAAAATGAAGATAGATATATAGATAAAATTTGGTAGACATATTTAACATTTAATATTGCAAACATATGTTAAATTTTGAGCCAAATATAATTAAAGGTTTAAACCAATTGATTATCTATCAATCGACACTTTCAAAAACATGTAATTCAAAAACGCAATGAGTCAAATATATAAAATTTTGTGATTTTTGTGAATGTGCAGTATGAGTCAAATTTTTGTTTCAATCAGATGAGAAAAAGTGTATAAAATACAAATTCGATTTTCGGATGCTATTAACCACCTGCTAGAGATTAATCGCCTAAGAATTCGCCAAGGATGACCCGATTAATTCAGTAAAATGGATAAATTTACGCTAAAAATTAAATATATCGTAACTATTAATTCCCAATGTCATGTAAAGCGTTCTTTGACATGACAAGTTTATTAAACAGTATTCGAGAAAGTTTAGAGAGACCACCACCTCTAGTTTTGTTTGCTAGATTATTATTCGAAATTCATCGATATGATGTTTATTTAGAATGAAATCAGAATAATAATAATTTTAAAAAACTTACTTTCTTCGGGTACAGCAAAAATTATATAGAACTCGAGGCTCACTAAGAACACCCATTTCATATTTTCTTTTGAGAAAACACCTCTAGAAAGCAAATAGGTTCATTAAAAATAATAAATTCGAATAAAAATATATTAGAAATTGATTTTCAACGATTTTAAATAATTCCAAAAATTTACATAGAAAATGGATTGCAAGGCTCATTAATGCCAATATTCGGTAATGAAAGTAATTTTAAACCGATTGATTTAAATTTTTTTTATTCTCTAATATTCTTTCCCAAAAAAAAGCAATTCTATCGACTGTATTGATTGGATTTAAAATTTTAAATAAATTAAATTGAACAATTTCTTTTAGTATATCATTCATAAAATGAATTTTCTTATCATGCTGCATGCTGTTTATTTTACATTTAAATAAATAAGAAAATTAGTTAAAAATTAATTATTAATTATTAGCAAAATAATTTAAAATTGGAAAACGATTAAATATATTATCTATACTTATAATAAAGCTCAATGTGTGTGTGTGTGTGTGTGTGTGTGTTGGCGCTCTACAGGCCAGACCGTTGGACCTACAGCTACCAAATTTGGTACATGTATACCTTGGAGGTCCGGAATGTGCACCTCGGAGCCCTTTTTTCGAATTTTTAATTATAATTTGAATTAATTAAAATTTAAGCGAAATTTCGACGTTTTTCCGCTATAACTTCCGAAAATATGATCGCATAAACATGATTTTTACATCAATTTAAAGATAAAAAAATTAGCTTTCTAACGGTATCAGTTTTTGTAATTTATAATGTAAACTTCTATTTTTAACGAATTTTTAAAGAAATATTTTAACCATGTTTTTATCACGTGACTGGATAAAATAAAAGAATGCCGGAAGTTCAAAAAAAATTACCATCGCAAAATAAATCTACAGAAATGGTACTTTCGGCACGTGACTGGATAAAATAAAAGTATAAAATGTGATATTTTCTTTGAAAAATAAATGCAAAGCAAAGGTTTCTACAATCGTTTTCAATATCTATATCATTAACTCAATAAATCTTCTTTATTTACGGTAAACTTGATTGAATTTTGACAGGATATGCATTGAAATCCCGACTTAATGGCATATTTATGTAATCGTTTGCAATATCTGTATCATTAATTTAATAATTTTTTCCCTTTCTCACTTTCTTTAAAAAAACATATTTAATATTTTGGCAACATAATCGAAATTTTTTTTTAATATTTTGGAAGCATAACCGATGGTTAAAACTGACTGATTTATAAAATTAAAGAATATTATTAGGAAAAGGTGTACTTTTAGAACTTTCCGTCCGTCATCTTAAAGAAAATACTAATTTCAAGTCAATCAATGCCCGGAATTACTTCAAGGCTAATGAATATGTGATTTAATTGAAAATTTTAGAACACTTTACTCATGGCGAACCAGCTGGTCGCCAAAGGCGGCTAGTAGAAAATAAAATCATTTCATAATTATGATGGTTTTAAGAAAGGACAAACTTGTGAATATTACAGCTCTGCTTACCTTTCCTCTGCGACAATTAAAAAACCTTTTACCAATAAAATCCAATAATCGTATTGAATATGTTTCGACGCACGCATTATAAAGCATTTTTAAACTATTGGAAGACCTCATTTTTGTAAGTTATTTTTTTTTTCTAAATATGCTATCCGTATATATTTAACAATTAAACTAATCATTGCTTAGCTGATAAATTGAAAGGGGAAATAGCATTTACTGAATTTTGAATTGCTGTATTATTTGTTAAATATAGGAATAAAATAATAATTTAATAACATTTTATAATTTGGCGTGATAATTATTAAACATTGGGTTGTTCAGAATCTTCTATTCTATTATAATTAGCAATAAGATATAAAAATGAGTATTGAAAATATATGTTATATAGAAAAACTAAGCACACCCTTTCATTTTATTTATCATTGACGAAAGCAGCTGTTTCTAGAGCATTCTTTTATTATTTATTATTTTTTTACATATTCAAGAACCTATCTATCTTTGGTAATGTACGCAGTTCAGTCAAGGAAGCCCTGTTATCAATTCAAGTTTTTTTAACACTGTTAAATTTGTAATGGACTTTATCTCCCTCTCTCTCATTTTTGACAAAAATTCTATCAATCAATTCATTTTTTTATTAAAAAAAATAACTGATGAATAGTGAATACTGCGTTTATAAAGCTCCTTGTTATTTTGAATTTATTTCTTAAATAGAGTTCAATGAGTGAATGAAAAAAATTAAAGCTTATTTAATTTTTTTAATAATAAGAATTTTTATTTTCTAAATTTTACCAACACCAAATACTCAGTTCCAAAGTCGTTTCTAGATCTTAATAATCTTCAGAGAGAAAAAAAATACAAATTTCATTGGCATATATACTTAGAGCAATTGAGGTATAGAAATTACGGTCACCAATCTTATGAGACACCATCGGAATTAAAAATTAGAATGAGAAATTAATGCCATGCCATGTGCAGTCTATTAATATTACTAACAAAGGTACCGGGGGCACAGAATGGCTTTACGTTACGTTATTAATATTATTGTCATTTATTGATAATATTATTAACATTACACTGAAGTGACAAAAGTCATGGGATAGCAATATGCAAATATACAGATGGCAGTAGTATCGCAGCGAAAAAGTATAAATGCGCAGTTCGTTTTCCAGAGCTTTCATTTGTGTTCAAGTTATTCATGTGAACAGGTTTTTTGTGATTTATACCGGCACGACGAGAATTAACAAACTTTGAACGTGGAATGTTAGTTGGAGCTAGCCGCATGGGTCATTCCATTGCGGATATCGTAAGTGAATTCAACATTCCGAGATCCACAGTATCAAGAGTGTGCCGAGAGTATGAAATTTCAGGCATCCCATCCCATCATGGACAGCGCAGTGGGCGAGCACTTGCACTTAACGACCGAGACCGCCGACGTCTGTGTAGAATGGTCAATGTTAATAGACAGGCAACACTTCGTCAAATAACTGCAGGAATCAATGTGGGACGTACGAGGGACGTGTCCGATAGGACTGTGCCCCGAAATTTGTCTTCCTTGGGCTATGACAGCAAAAGACCGACTCGAGTGCCTTTACTGACAGCACGACATCGCCTGTAGCGACTCTCCTGGGCTCGTGAGCATATCGACTGGTCCCTAGACCAGTGGAAAACCGTGGCGTGGTCAGATGAGTCACGATTTCAGTTGTTACGAGCTGATGGTAGAGTTCGAGTGTGGCGCAGACACCACGAAGCCATGGACCCAAACTGTCAGCAAGGCACTGTTCAAGCTGGTGGTGGCTGCATAATGGTATGGGCTGTTTTTACATGGCATGGACTCGGTCCTCTCGTGCAACTGAACCGATCATTGACTGGAAATTGTAATGTTCAGCTGCTTGCAGATTATTTGCAGCCATTCATGGACTTCACGTACCCACACAACGATGGGATTTTTATGAATGACAATGCGCCATGTCACCGGGCCAGAACTGTTCGCGATTGGTTTGAAGAACATTCCGGACAATTCCAGCGCATGATATGGCCACCTAGAGCGCCCGATATGAATCCCATCGAGCCTCTATGGGACATCATCGAAAGGTCCGTTCGTGCCCAAACTCCTGCACCATCCACACTTACACAATTATGGACGTCTATACAGACAGCATGGCTCAATATTCCTGCAGAGGACTTCCAACGACTTGTGGACTCCATGACACGTCGAGTTGTTGCACTTCGCCGGGCAAAAGGAGGATCGACACGATATTAACAGTCATCCCATGACTTTTGTCACTTCAGTGTATATTGCCTTTACGAAGTTATTTATCATTATTGACATCATAACATTAATATTATATTGCCATTATGAGATTATTTATTAACATTATTATATTATTAATATTATAGATTATTATTACATTAATATATTTCAAATTATTACCAATATCATATTGACATTATGAGATTATTACTGATATTATATTGATATTATGAGATCATTACTAGTATCATCTTGTCAATATGAGGTTATTTATTAATATTATCTATATTAATAGGTTATGTATATTTACTAAGCCACTGATTATTATTGGGGCGAAAAAATTATATTGTATCCCAGGTGCTTAATACCCTCTCTATGCCCCAGACACACTTGCTTTACCACTTTGGTTTAATTTCGTTTAGTTGGATTAACAACCCACTTTGAGTAGTTAATCCAAGAATACAATCATATTGAAGTGAACTCCTAAGCTCTACCCAGGTCATGATAGCCAAATGGTCAGTTCTGAGCTCGATTCCACTAAAAATCTCTTTATGTTGATTGTTGCACGTTAAATAAAACATCGCAGGCAAACATTCTACTTCTGGTATGGTAGAGAAATTTGAAGATGAATGTCAGTTCAAATGATGGTTTCGTCATTTGATCGAGATTCGAAATTGCGAGATCCATCACAAGATAGCTCTCATGTTGCTTTCAATAGGATCAAATATAACTAAAGCTAATGATAAACCAGATTCAGATGACTAATATGACATTTAATTCTCTTTTTTCTCATACTTTCCTTTGCTTATGTTAATGAATGCACTTTTAAATTTTATAAACTCAACTTAAAAAAATTTTTTTAAGAGTTTCCTTTATAGGCTTAACTATTTTTGCTTTGAATGCTCATTTTTTCACAGTCAATATTTCCAACAAATCAGTAAGGATGAAAATAGTTTGTTAGTCAGATTGCAGCTTGGCTTATTGAACAGAATTAATTTTATAAATATATTTCCATCCATTTCTAATACTATGTTCAATTGTTTTACAGATGTACTATGCAGAGCATAATAAATTAAATCAAAATTTGAATGAACTATTAAATTAGAAGCAGCAATTGTAGATTAAATTTAGAATAATACCAAAACTTTTCCTCTAAAAACTAAATAATTTTTTATGAAATAAAATATTATATGACTTTCTAAATTGTTTTTCTATATTTTGTCATTAAGACAATATTTTATTCTTCTAGAAAAGTTCGTTGAGGTATCATAATAATGATGTTAGAATTTCGTGCTATTTGTCGCATATGAAAAGTACTAAATAGTTAATAAAAAGGATAATTTTGCAAATATTTATATCTATAGTAAACATACAAAGATAGAAATTAAAATTCTTAATATTTTAAGAAAAGTGTATAATTCATTATTAATTTGTATCATATAAATAATAAAATAGAAAAATATTGCTTTTACGTAGGCTAATAAACAAATATTGATTTGTGGAAAAAATGGTATATCTCCAAAATTAAAGTGAACATATATTGTTAATTTTCAGAAGTGTATAAATATCGGTTTGATTAAATATGAAAAACAAATCATAACAATTCAAACAATCAAAATTTTATAAAAATAAAAATTATTTACAAAATTAGAAACTATTTTTAAATTAAAAAATTATTGTTGTGTTATTTTTTAAATATAAAAATGTTTCATAAATATATTTTTTAATTTTAAATGTGTTCTTTTTATGTGACTAAACATTATAACAAAGCTGTATTAAATAATAATTATTAAACTTGTTATTTAAAAGTCATTTAAAATAATTATTCAG
This sequence comes from Argiope trifasciata, assembly GCA_026543055.1. Classification (NCBI taxonomy): domain Eukaryota; kingdom Metazoa; phylum Arthropoda; class Arachnida; order Araneae; family Araneidae; genus Argiope; species Argiope trifasciata. The sequence goes on from JAPMOQ010048382.1 coordinate 2,578,047, forward strand.
TATAAATAATTTTATCAATAAAGATCGATAAAGTTTTTACAATACTTTTAAATTTATTCATTAATTTTACTTTTATTTTAATGTTCTTTACATTGATTACGTTGTGTTAATTTCAAAATTTAATAATTACTTTAAAAAAAGAATGAAACATATTTTGAAATATAAATACCTTTCTTGAATTTGTAGGAAACCATTGAAACAGAACATTCAAAAACTAGCACGAACATTAACATGAACAAATACTGAATTACATTTTTTTTCCAAACACAGGATGTCATTCAAAAAGTCCTTCCAAATAATAATAAAAACGAACATTTAAATTTATACATTTCAACTAAATTTTTGAACGGATTTTGTGCAATTATTTCTAAAAGAAATGTTCCTTAATCAGCATAATGCATTCGTGTTCCTAAATAAAATATACATTTTTTGATTTTTTTAAAGAACATTCTCTTTTCTGTTCTTTTTCCAAGATAAACTGTTTATTAACTAGAATGAATTAAATGCTTTGAAAAAATTACATAGGTGGCTGTTTTTTTTAACTGTTGCAAAAACGATTTGACCCAATTCGGATACTTAGAAAAATATTATGTAATCCTTTTTTTATGCACTATTCATTACTAGAAATCAGCTTCATGCTTTCTTTTACAAATGAGATTTAACCGTCAATTCATACTGAGGACACAAATATTTGGGATATATTTAATCATGTCTTAAAAAATAGTGTGTTTGTGAATGAATAAAGAAAAAACAAACAAACGTGCTTGTTTGATACCGTACAGGAGCCTGAAGCTCATTTCATAATAGCTTAAATATTTAAAGAGAGATCAAAGATATAAATGTGATCAAATTGATTTTTAAATCATTGAATTACGAAGGAGAAATGGATAATTCGTCGTACTCGCTCAGTACACGAAATTACAAAAACACCACAAGCTGGACACATAAATTTTAATATTTTTACTATTGGAATTTTGTGTATATATTTTAAAATTATAGATCATCTCCAGATCCATATAAGGTATGAAGTAATGTTCCATGGTGCATTATAGATTGCTTTCAATAGACGGCGAAGTTGAACATAAAATAGGCTATGAAGACCTGAGAACATTTTCACAAGATTTTTAAATATATTTTACTTAAACATGAATACATAGTGATTTGTGTAGGAATTAGAAATAAGCGATCATATGTATAAATATCAAAATAGCAATTTAGAGGGATTTTATTTTTTGATAAAAGAGTCTATAAATTAATGAATATTTATATTAAGAAATATTATACCTTTTAAAAATATATCTATTTGATGACCGGAAAAAAAATGCATTTATTTGAAAAACAACAGAAGTGAAATACGTTGCAAATGCAGCCAAAATAAAATAAAATTATTTTATAATTTGACCTCTTTTGGTACAAAATCCCCCCCCAGTTTATTTTTGAATCAAAATCTATTGTTAACGCCATAAATTTAAGTTCGAGAAAACAAATAGGAATTAAAAGATTAAATATTTCTGAAATGTAAATCAATATCTCATATATTATTATCATTTATTATAGAGTTTTAAAATAATTTAGATTAAATGAGCAGCCCCAAATAAAAACAACTGACTTACGCTTTCATTCATTAGCAAAATCGTTTGCAATAGCAATTTTAAAATAACTTTTCCTATTTAAACTATGCAGTGAAACTTAATTTATATTCGCATAAAAGAATATACTGTATCTTGTCGTATGACAATAAGCAAGAATATATTATTTTATAATGCTTGGAAGAAAGATATAGGAATAAGTAATACAAGTGATAATTTTTTTATTTATTTAGATGTGGTATGATAGTTACTAAATTATGAACATGAATGACATTAAATCCTTTTCCTTGATGAAAATCTCATGTGTCGAATTTTGAAATTTCGAATCATTCTTTTGTTTTACTACAAGTCTCCATGCATTCTTTCTCGAATCGGAAGTTATTCGTATTACCCCTGCATCCTCCATAGATGAAACTCTTGCACTCGTCAGTTTCTTTGTCGTAATAATACCTCACCAAGTAACCATCACAGGGTCCTCTTTCACCTTTTTTGTCACAAGTTTTTTCTAGTACAAACCCTAGAAACAATAAAAATATATTAAATTATCAAAATTAATTTAGATTTAAATAAATTATTTAACTTAAGATAAAATAACATCTAATAGATTATTTGCTATTGGTATTTTTATTCTAATTTGAAAACTCCATTTCAAAATCCTGAATACTGAGAAAAACATTATTCAACTTCATAAATTCAATGTGATTCTTATATACTAGATGATTAAAAGTATCCGGAAACTTTCAGATTTACATACTTTTTTTTCTCAAATTTCTTTAGAACGTCTATCATTTTAAGAATATGCTTGCAGTCACAATTCAATGGGAGGATTTTCTCACGAAAACATTCAATGTATTGATCCAAAATTGATGAAGAAAAAAATACTTCAATTCGTTTCACAGAAAGTTGCTAATGATTAGTATCTTTTATCCATGATTTTGTTAACCTTTTTAATTACACTCAATCTTTGAAAATAACATACTAGGAAATGTATAAATTTCTTTAAATACTCCAAATTTATCGCTATGCTTTTTCTGAAGGTAAATGACGCAATTCTGTGAATTTTGCATTTATTCTTTTTTATTTGTTTCTTTTCAACAGCTGACAATTTAGTAAAATCAACTGGCTGTTTTAATGGCAATGGTTTTCAATTCAAAAATTAAATTAAAAATTTGATAATATGACACTAACTAGAGGAAATGATGAAGAAATACTAATAAAATGGAATTTTGTAAATATGGTTATACAGAACAGAAAGAATTTCGGTAAACCAAACATCTAGGACAAAAACTTCTAATGTGTATTACATCAAATAATTTAATTCTAAATGAAATATTTGATTTCATACAAAAATGTTTAGCTTCCATTGTATCGAGGTTATAGTCATTCCAGAATTTTAAAGAGATGAAAATAAGCTATAAAATTAAATATAAATCACTAAATAGGAAAATGAAGCTTTTATTTTGCTCAGCGTTGATGTATTATGATATCATAGTTAGACAATGTGCCATCATACCTTATTATTACAGAAAATACGTATTTTGAGTTCTTATAAGACTATTAAGTGAAGTGCATATTTATGTGACATCTTATTCTTTCTAATGAAATATTATTATTATGACTCTTCTAGAGGGCATGTGTTGCATTTCGGTTCACATTTCTCAGTGTAAATATGACTCTCCTATTATTACCTTACCAACATTTTAAGCTTGCGTATAAACTCTTGGCTCACCTTATATATGAAATACTGTATCCCACTATGATCACCTCAGATATGAGTATTAGAAGCTTCCAGCATGGTGTTTGGCTACAGTCAACTGAGTTGGTACATAAATGGTGTGGGGTCGAAGAACCCTTACCGATGTCAAGAAGTACTTACCAAGGGAATGGTTGTGCCATGATCAGTAATGAGACTTAGAACTCCACATTAGTTCCAGCCAATGTTGTCGTGGAGTGTTCGATCCTTCAGATTTTTTATTTATGTGCCCCAAGGTGGGTATTTATATTCCCAAAGTAGCCAATGTGTGATATATAGGATATCATTCGACCTATTAACTCTTTCATGAAAATGTAGAAATATGTGGATAAAAGATTCATAAAAAAGCGAATTAATGTATATCTTTAAAATAACATTGCCGTATGCATTAACATGTAAGAGTAGCAAGAAAATTTAAAATTGGTTTCTTAAACTTCGAGATTTAGTTGATTTTATGCTTCAATTAAGCATCGTTATTAATTACCTGCACAAAAATCTTGGCATTCTTCTAATGTTTCAAAGTTGTTGTCATTTCCCAAACATCCTCCGAAAACGAATTCATGGCATTCTCCTGTGAAGCGATTATAGAAGTACTTTATGTTGAAGGCATTGCATCCGCCGAGGTCCGGATCCAAGTAGCAAATATCTTTTTTTGTTGCTGAATCTAAGGAAAGATATTAATATCTCTTACATTTTTTAAAAAAAATTAACATTTTTATATTCTAGGGAAATATTTTGAATTTTAGACTGAAAATAAAATATATTAAAAACATTTTTTCCTAACTGTCAGCTTAAAAAATTACAATTTTGAATAAATACTATTTTTTAATAGAAATTTTAATTTGTGGACACTTTTTGTTATAGAAAACAATATATTCGACAGACTGATCAAGAGCAGCTATACTGATTTTTTTAGTCCATGGAAGTTGCAACCGGGGGGTGAAGTGAGGGGAATATAACGAGAAGACAATTTAGTTTAGTTATATTAATGTTCTGTTTTACAGCATCACTAGGTTTATTTTGGGTTTAGTTTAGTTGTTATTTTAATGTCCTGTTGTAAATCAACACTAGGGCTATATTGGGACGAACCTCGTAATTTTGAACCACGATCAGATGACGAGGACGACACCTGAGGTGGCATCCCCCTCTCCATAGCACACCAGTGGGAGGACGTTTGACTTGACAGATTTAACTTGCAAGAGGCCCCTTTACACGACGGTTCTTAGGTACATCGAGTCTCAAACCTAAAACACTCCGGTTCCGGAGCAGAGACCTTACCAACAGGCTACCGCAGCCCAAGGTTATTTCGGGATACGCCTCGTAATTTTGAACCTCGGTCAAATGACGAAAAAGACAGCTGAGCTGACACTCCGTCTCCACACGATACCACATCTGCGGAAAGACTCAGCCGTCGACAGATTTAACAAGCACCAGACTCACTTACACGACAGTTCTGTGGCGGAATTGGGTCTCGAACCTGAAACCCACTGGTTCTGAAGTCGAGACTTTACCCAAAAGAAAACGAAAGGAAAAGAATAGGAAGAAAACAACTCATATGAGTTCAAAACATTTCATATATTTTCTAAGTATACGCTTCGATATTTTTATCTTTACCGATACTTTTATAATTGAAGATACATTTAAACTTATATTAATTGGACTTATTTGTAAAATCCATTCTCTTATACAGAATTCATTCTGTTTCTGGAGTATTTATTTCCCCGTTTTTAGTTTGACTAACTTTAGAACTGTTTGTATCTGCTTATACTGCATTCGGTATTAGAAATGGAAAATTATGCGATTTTTATTATTTTAGGTAATGGTATATTATTTTAGGTATTAGAATATGGTAAAAAAAATAGTTTAATTCTGAAGATGAAGAATTGATTCGAGCGTGGAATATGTTAAAATGTGTAATGCCTTTAACTTTGAAAACACAAAATTCAAAATAATATTAATTTTTTGACGATCTATTATAACTAAGTGGAAGGTGATGTATAAAGACTAGATAGCTTTGAAATGATATCGCATGCTGGCTAAGTTCTCTTGATAAACATCATAATAATGCTACAACCTTCACAGAATTTGTTTTTTTACCACTGACGAATGCATAAAGATTATTGAAATTCATAAAAAATACAGCATCATAGTTTTAGATTAATTCCATTAATTGGATATCTATCTGTCTGTAACTCATACTTACGCGAACACAATGTCTTACAAAGGAACAAGATTGATGGATTGAAAACAATTTTATTCTCAGAATTATAAATCGATATCGAATATTAGACAAATCAAAGAACTGAGTGCCTATAATAATCCAATAGATTCTTAAGTAGCAACATCAAATATTGATATCCGGTCATTTGTGTGCATATGACCATAATAAATCAAATATACAAAATGTTAGAGCAATGTGTCCCCAAATATGATATTAATATCAAATTTGTGAATCTGTGTTACAGTTTGGATTCAGACAGATAAAAGGAAGAAGTTTTAAATGCTTGCTAGATTCTCTTTAAATTTCTATGAGGCTTAGCATAAATTGGTTTATTCTGTCAAAGTGTAAGAGCCAGTTAAGGGATGAAAGTTACAGCAGATTTCATAACAGGCTCTTTTTATATCTTGGTAATTCCATATGCCATACAATGGATGCCGCTTAATGTGATCACGATTACATTGTTATTATTTGCTTTATTTCATCAAAATCCTTTTATTTGGAATTCAAATATTCAAAATCACACAGAAATACTCGTTTAATATGATTATATATATTTTAATACTATCAGGTCTGAAGTAAATAATCTTTCGGGGCTTTTTTATTGACAATCCAAAAACGATAAAAAGGTGGTTATATTAAAAAAGAATTCGATATTTTTTTACAAATCGAGTTTTTAATTTCAGATTCCGCAAAATGAATAAGAAATGGAATTTGCAAGCAAAATGCGTGCAAAATGAAGTATTTATTAATAAATATCAAAGGATTAAAAAAATACTTCATTGAAAAAATTCAAACAAAAACTGTGCATTTTTTGTGCACTTTTATTTAACTTGAACTGTTCCATATCTGGAAAGACTGAATTATCTAATCAGTTACTCGCTCATTTCTGTAGGAGTTAAAGTTAGCATACTCGATGACAACACACTTTTTTAATGTTTCCGATAGCATAATTATCAGTTAATCTATCAATTTAATTAAATTTAATTGCATAATTGTAACGTCACCTCATATAGCATATATTTTAGAATATATGAAATAAGGAGTCATAAATCCAAACACTAAAAAATAAAAAATATTAAGATAATAAAATCTGTTTCAATCAAACCTCATCAAAATAAGCTAAGAAAGATTTAATATTTTTATTAAAACTTAATTACATTTTATAAATCTAACCTTCCAATGGCATTCACTTAATGTTTTCCATTATATATGTGCAAACAAAAAACTTAATTTCATTATTTTTAATAAAACGAATTTATATATTTATTTCGAAATTAATATTTTGAATATATATAGATAAATTTCAGAAAACTTCTAAATGTTTTTAATAAATTTTTCCAAATTATTATTCCACACATTTGTTTTGTTTTACATATTATATTAAAATAACTAGAGCACTAAAATATAAATCTGAATAAATTAAAGCATCAAGAAACCAGTTTTTAAATTTAAAAAATATCGTTTTTTAGGTAAAGCTCTTTTTTAAATAGAGTTTTCTAAGATCTATATGAAGGAATCTAATGATGTTAGTTTTGAAGGAATAATATTTTTAAAACAGCCTTTTTTTTACCTGCAACAGAAAAGAGCTTCAACAGCAGAACAAAAAATATTCCAGCGTAAAACATTTTTCCATCTCAAAAAGATAGAGACAAACTAACGTCAGATGAAGAAAAATTTACCATATGATTGTTTCTCACGTTCTCAGATAAGGAGAATACGATTTTATTAGAATTATTTCTCTTTCAAGCTGATGATAAGGAAACCTGTAGTCTATAATAAAGAAAAGTTTACAGATTTTTAGTGTCGTCTGCTTATTACAATTAGCTCAGTACAACCAGAAAACGCCAATTTGTTTTCGTGCAAATTTTTTATTAATATTTGTCAGTCATTGAATTTTTACTGACACTTTTACATGCTTTTGATTATTAGTTGTATTAAGGTTTTTGTTCATTTGACGATATAATACATTTTTTTTTACTTAGCCTCATAAGTATAATGATTTAGAGGTTGATATTTTATGGGAAGGCATAATTGACATTTGAAGATGAAGGATGGACGATATAAAAAATAAACCGATAACTGTATGCAGTTAAAAAATGTCATTTTTATCAACATATAATTCCTATTAACTTACAAAACCAAGTGTAACATACCCAAATAAGATTTTTTTTGAATAAATAAAAAAATATTTCAGCTATTCAACAACAATTTTTTGTCAAATTTTCCATTAAACTTGTATTTAGTATTTCAATAATTCAATAATTAATAATATAATCATAGTTGTAATTAATTTTGTATTGCAGTTTATAATCAAATATATAAAAATGAATTTTTGTTTGTTCGTACCTTGTGCGATGCCGTACAGTTCCGATTTCTATGAAATTTAATCTACTTATTGCTTACTCCTGTGCAAAAGTCATAGGCATAGTAAAATGATCCAATATTTATAGGCGTATTACAATGATCTAATATTTATAGATATAGTACAATGATCTAATATTTATAGATATAGTACAATGATCTAATATTTATAGGCTTAGTACAATGATCTAATATTTAAAAAACAATTCGGATTCATTAACCAAAGATTAATCTCCAAATGACTTGTCGATGAGACACAATAGATTCAGTTGAAGTGCTAAATTCAAGTAGGAATTCATATTTCGTAGCTATTGTGCACAAATACTATGCAAGTCGTTCTCAGAGGTAACAAATTTAACCCAGAATATGCGAGAAAGCTTTGGGAAGACCAGTCCTGTGGGTTTGAAATTTTAATTACAAATTTAATAAAATTGTTTCTCCTTTCGCAGTAACTTCCAAAAATATTATAGTACAGATAATTTTCGCCATTTTAATCTTCAAAAAATTATCTTTTGAAGTGCATCAACGATTTTATGATACAAATGTATTTTCTATGTTTAATTAAATTTAAAAGAAAATATTTTAATCACATTTTCTAACATTAATCTTAAGAATTTTGAATGAATATCAAACAAATCACGGAAGATACAAAAAATAGTTTCTTTCATTACCATTCCGAAAGAACACCAAGCACAAATCTAATATATAAATATGAATATTTGTTCTAAAAGAATACACAAATCTTATATATAAAAATGAATATTTTGTGCATTCTTTGAGCACTGTCATCCGTTCATCCTATTTCGGTAAAATAGTGCCAAATTATTGATTGCACTTGTACGAAAGTTGCAAGAACAGAGCAGTTGTTACGAGCAGCAGTATCCTGGTGGGTAGAACGTCAGTCTCGTAACCGAAAGGTAGCGAGTTCGGTCCTCGTCTCGGTCAAAGACCATCGTGTTGCTAATGGCAGTTGGGGCAAGTTAAACAGGTCGAGATTGCAAAGTCCTCCAAGTTCCCCTAACAAATTATATCACAGGGGTACTGAATCAGGGGTGACACGGTCTCTAAATTCTGACTTGCGGGTGTATGAATGAGTTCGACCCCCTGGAAATATCGGCGAAATGAATGAGGCCTGCGGACATTGCAGTTGACTTAAGTTCAACAATGAAACATAAGGAATGTTCTGCATAATGGCAAAGTTAAATTGCAAATATTGCATTCACCTGCCGATCCATTGTTGTCATTGCTTTCAGTTGACTCACCTGATTCCAACCATTTTTTGCTGAACATTCTCAATTATAATTCACCTTTTTAAACGATACCTTTGTGGGTTGACAAATATTTTTACGGTCAGTACAGACCACGAACGAATATATTTTATGGGTGACAATGATGCATAAGTTGATCAAAGCTCCGATTCAATTCCAGGCATCAAATTCCACATTATATTCTATGTACAATCATTTTTTACCAGCATGATTCATTGATTAAACTACTGAAAACTTCAATCGGCAACTTAATGGTGGATAATTATGTAATTCCAATACGAGCCTACAAAGCATTACTTTTACAGCATTCCCAACGCTACAATTCAACTACCATCAATGATGTAGCGATTGTCATAGTTGGCGAAGAGTGTCATGCTCGTGATATAATTCTTCCGTAACAGAATAATAGAATTCAGTGTGTCTCTGAATCGCATCGATCACACGATGCGCTGCAATGTCCCATAACTTTATGGGAAGGGCAAGAGTGATATCACTTTAATATTATACAAACTGGTTACAATTAATCAGACATCCTTATTTCATTTTTTTCAAATGAAAATATTAGATTTTTTTTTTGACTTCTCATTATTAGTAACTGTAATTTGTGTTTTTTATATGTTTTGTTTTCTTTATTCTTACATTTGAACAACTCAATAAAAAAGTATCAGCAATGAATTATTGTTCATGCAGCATAATGATACCTCATAATGGAACAAATCACATTCTGCAATGCCTTCACCCATCAATACATGGTAGATATGTATGCCAAAATTAAATCCAAACGTTTGTTATTCATTCCCTTTATTCAAAATCGTTGCACTCAGAGAAATGTAATTATTTACTTAATATTTTATTAATTATTTACTCGATGCATTTGCAAACGATGGAAATACATCAGACATTGGCAAAATAGACATTTTCAGCCAATTTCAATGGCAGGTCACGGCATAATCATGAATATGCATAGAATGCCATGGCATATGCGCTTTTGTATGGCTGCGCCAACTGTTTCATTACATTTAAGTTGCATCATTTTTCTCTTGCGGAACATTAATCCTCCTCGATTCTGTAATGGGAGAAGACGGTAAAGAAACTAATGCCGAATGTCATCGGGACAACTGTTCTTAACAGAAAGTTGAAAAGAGAAGATATGCTCATTCCACACATTCCCATTATTCTCACCGACATGCCTTTTGATTTCAAACGACTGCCATTCAATTTGAATTCTGCATGACCATCAGCGAAGTAAACCACTTCAAGCCTGCAGATTGACTTAGAAAATCTATGTTTCTCACATGGCGAGTTGTATGTTCACGAGTTGGGCAGTCAAGAAATTTATTTGCCTTTACTGAAGATGGGAAAAAATTATTGTTTACCTTAAAGTATTTAAATATGAGTTTTTTTAAAAGAAAGATAGTAAATATTATTTATGCTTTTTCTCTATGTTTTATTCAATTTCAATGAATATATTCATTGCCGACAAGAAAATAAATACCATTCGTCCAATCATTCCTAATTAAACAAGATAACTATTTCAAATGCCAAAAAATATTTCCAACATCATTTCTTCTGCTGAGAAACTCGCCGGGTACCAGCTAATGCGTTATAATTATTTTCATGTCTTTGCTCATATACTACCTACTAAAATTAGTGTACCTATAATAATATTAAACAGCAATTCTGCTTTAAATTGTTTTTATTGTTCCTTTATTATTTTTTCAAATTCCGAAAACTTCATTTTAAGAACATTGACAATATTAACTATTATATTTAAGAGATGAACAAAAAATTTAGAATTCGAAGCTCTATTTTAATTTATATTGATAAATTTTCGCGATAACATCAGTTGTCGAAAGATTTTCAAGTATTGATGTTGCAGAGAGAAAAATTATATATATGAAAACTGAATAATTCAACCAGTTAGATGAATTCCTTATAGAAGGACTATCTATTGCAATAAATCTCATGACACGACGTTCGAAAAATTTCTACAGATATTCGCTTGTGGAGATCCTGGAAAACAAAACTACATTTCGTTTATATATATATATATATATATATATATATATGTGTGTGTGTGTGTGTGTGTGTGTGTGTGTGTGTGTGTGTGTGTGTGTGTGTGTGTGTGTGTGTGTGTGTGTGTGTGTGTGTGTGATTTATGTATATCTATCTATCTTTTATTAATATTTAAATATATGTACTTGAAACTGAAAATATAATTCACCACATATTTACAAAGAATGCTATCATAAAAAATTATTTTTATTGAAATATTGGCACAACGGCAAGAAAAAAAATGCCAGTTCAAATTCATATTTAAACATTCACTCAAAATAACTGTAAGCATTACATTATTTCCAAATAACATTATTGATGACAAGGCTTACAACTCAACTCATTAAATAACAATAGAGAGACACAGAAGCAACAAAGAAAATTTTGAAAAAAAAATCAACAAAAATTTGATTTTACGAATTTATTTTATAGGTGAGATTCTCTGTCATAGTCTGCATCATCGGAAGGATCGTTTTCGCTCCAAGTCCTTTTGCGTTGGCTTCTCCCAAGATTTAAGCAATTATTTAGTGGATAATTTGCTATACTTTATGATACTATCTGTGAAACTTCACATATGAAGACGAAGAACTACCAGTGATGAAGATGGTTCTGACTTATATGGTAACTACATTAAGGCTGTGAGTTCGAGTCCTTTCATTTCCATGACAGGAAGTATCTCCTACGAAATAGGCTGTATATAGATTGGTAATAGCCATTTAGAGTTCAATTTTAATTTCAGCCTCCATACAGTTGTGACGACGGTCTCTTATTTAAGCTGGATGACTAGTAAGAATGACGAGATCTGATGGTCAGTAGCAGTTCTTGACAATAGTGCATACTTCCGTGTTTCAAAAGTATATGCCGTTACTTCCAAAAGAGACAAGAATGTGATGATACTAGCAACTGAAGCAAATTTTAATTTTGAATTTCCTTACAAACCAAACATAAGTAGCTGAATATTTGAATTAAATTTTATTTTCTTTATCTGGACACTGCCGCAGCTCTGTCTTTGGCTGCTAATTTGAACAGCACGTCCATTTCTTTATCAGATCGTAAGCGGCCTTCGCTTCAAAATACATAAAGCACTGACAATTATTTTGGAAAAGAAAACGTTAAGCAGTACTTTGCATTAAGACAGGGCATCAACTTGTAATTGAAATCGTTCTCAGAAAACAGTTTAGATTGTAAGAAGCATGACTCAACAAATTATCCATTTATCTTAGTTTGTTCCATACTCGTTAGTCCTCATCATGGCATAAAGCGCAATTACTTCACAGATGAGAATAATCTTCTCTTAATTAGGAGCCCTTTCTGTCGGTGCTGATGTGAATATATCATTCAATTTAGAGAATGTAAGTTAATCCGACTGTGTTTGATTAAAACTATTTTCTTGAAGATTATACATGCAGTATAAAAAGAAATACTGAGAACGGAGGTAAGATATTTTGTAATATTTTTATGTTAGTGTTAAAAAATCTGTTCGTTTATTCCCAAAAAGTTATGTTTATAATTATCAGAGTAACTTATAAAACTTTTCATTATTTCAAAAAGAAATAATTTTTATTTCTAAATCAACTCGATTATTTTATAATTTTCAGTTACATAATGCATGTCAAAATACTTTGCAAGAAATCTTTAATTCATTTTGAAATATTCATTTTTATTTCTTACAGAAGAAAACATTATTATTATGTATTAAAATAAGAAAACGAATCGGGAATGGTCATCAGTAAATTCTTTCGTATGCTCTATAATAGTTTGTATATTACTATTATTAACCATATACTATTGACGAATAATAGGTAGGAATATAGATAATAGGTAACTATAAGTAATAATAGGTATAGGAAAGAGTCCGTTAGAGTGTGATCTTTGGCAATTCTCTTTTTGACGACTAATCCCTGGGATGCGGTTAGCAAAAAAAAAAAAAAAATGTCAGAAAACTGAATTTATATTTGACATGTCTTTCAGACATGGCAAAAATCAAAACTTTTGGCATATAACCATAATAGAAACTTAAAAATTACATAATAAAATATATTTATCTTTAAGTCATTGCATTTTTGAGTTTTTGCGTGCACGTGCTTGTAAAAATACAAATTGGCCGACGATCACAATCTTGACTGATTGGTTATTAATTCATTTGCTACTTATCCACATCTCAGATGTTAAATGTGTGTATTAATTTTATCCGTCTAGTTTTCATTTTCAGTAATCGAGCTACCTTATATTCTTTGGACAATCGGATAAACAGACTTCTTTAGAATGAATTTTATTCAAAATTTGTGAGAAATCTGAAAATTTGGAGTAGAAAAGATACAGCAAATTTCATTCTACTAATTTAAAGTGTTTTTGAAATATCTTGCTCACAGAGATACATAACTCCAAAAAAGTGCTTCTCGAACCTAGAATGGTCGATAATAGAAGATTCTACAAAAATGAACAGATAGAACTTTCTGATAATGCCAATATGTTCTTTTTGTATACTTATAAAAGATGAGAAAATTTCAAAATTGAGGTTGTTTCTCGTAGAGCATTGCACTTTGGGAAAATCAGAACTTTATAAAGTTTCGCAACTTTCGTTTAATTTACATTTGATCTTCCAGAAATGAAAATTGGAGGTTTTATTTCATGAGGGGGGAGTAAAGTCTTCCCTTTCCCCCTTATTTTGTAAAAGTCAAATTTCAAAAATATTGTATTTTGCCGAAAATTTAATTATTTTCTTTGAAAAATAGAGACTGAGTACTAATAAATATAGTATTAATCTAGTATTTGGCATATAAGAAATAACGTTAACATATAAGAAATAACGTTTCCTATAAGAAATAACGTTAAATTATGCTGGTTATATTGCTTCTATGATAATTTTCTTCTATTGTTAAAATACCATATAAATAAAGTTCAGTAACTTACAGTATAAAGCATAAAGTTAAGTATATCAAGTATATTAAGTATTCAGTATAAAGTATAAAGTTATCAGTATAAAGTTCAGTAGCTTACAAAAGAAAAAAAAAGTTGTATTTAGTCCAGCATTCTTTTTTTCCTCTAGCACTACCTTTAAGACCATTTATGTCGATGCATATGATGGTTTTTTTATTTTCTTACATTTTATTTTTGAAGAAAAAGAAGATAGTTTAAAACCAGGATTTTGCGAAACTTGAATAAGACCCAACTTCTCTTTAAATCGAAGAGTGAAAAATAATAGGTAACTTAATATTAAGAATTTTAAAAAATCCTTAATATGACAAAATTATTTATATCATATTTGAAAGTAAACTTTTATTTTTCAATACGATCACCATTAAAATCATTTTACCCATATAATTTAAAATAATTCAACAGTTCTTGTGTCACTGCATATCATCATTTCCCTCACCATAAACTCTTATACTTAAAATCTGACAATACCAAAATTATGATAATATTAAAGGAATGTGTTATTATATTATTTTACATTATCCAGACAGAAATAATTTTAATTTATATTAAAATGTCATTTAATAGCTAAAATATTTCGAAATAATATAAAATAAAATAATTTATATTATTTAAATGTCGTTTTGACAATACCAACATTGTTATTTATTTTTAATTTATAAAAATCATTCAAATGAATGAGAGAGAATTCAGAGAATGTTATTTCCTAATTGGGTTAACTAAAATTTTGTTTTTAAACTATATTATTTGTTTCCTATTTCAAACACCTGAAGTATTTTCTCTTATACTTTCTCAAACTCTATAATGAAGGTCTTATCAGTCTTTATTCGCATAAATTCGTGGACCTTGGGCAATGTCGTGAATAATTAGCATGGCACAAATTACGATATACAATATTTGGAAGAATTTTACATTTTTACTGAATCTATCGTGCGAACATATATTTTGAACAACTTTTTGCCAGTCGAATAAAACTAAAGCTTGACATAGAATTTCATCTTTAGTCATAAGATAACACTCCAAATTCCATCATTTTAAGTTATTGGGGAAATGCAGACCGATTGATGTATTTGGTTGGAAATTTGATAAGGACTATATGTTTTGCAATTTGGAATTATCGAATGTTCTTGTACTCGAATAACTTTTTAGACAAACTTCCTCCTGAGAGTTCCTAATTTAATAGAAATCTGTGAATTTGGTTTTAAGTCCATATACCAAATTTATTCGCCTAACTCAAAATGTTTATTGAGTCGTCGTGTATACAGATAGACAGACACATAAATACAATGCAACAAGGTTTTTTTTTTTTTTTTTTTTTTTTTACTTAAAAAAGTTAGGACGTAAAGATCCATCAAAATCTCGGGCTCAAATTTTTGATAATTAATATATTTCCTGTTAATTTCGTATAAAAGAAAGTAAAAAGAAACATATTCGATTACATGAGGCTTTTAAAAATAGTATTGCTGTAACAAAATATAAAATGCTAAGCCCTTCCAATGTTAAAATAAATATAATTATTATTATTTTACAATTCACACTATCTTTAATATTAAATACTTATTTGCAATAGTTTTTACAAACTGCATTTTTATAGGAAACTATACCATATGCATTTTAAATATTCTTTAATAATATTGGGAAATTTTAATTTATTATATTTAAGAAAAAATATTTTTTATCTTGTTTAATATGTAAGATATCACATTTTTAAGAGTTTTTTTTTTTTTTTTTTTTTAAATTTTTAGGAGAGTAGGTTTTTTCTCTTCCTGCAAGGTTTTTTTTCTTCTGAATTTCATTTCTGGGGCGTTCGAAGACTGTTTAACCAAAATTTTAAAACTTTATATAGTGTTTCTCCTATTTTACCTAATTGCTGAGGAACTAAATGCACATTTAAACAAATGAGTGGGAACTTATAGGCTAAATTTGGAACAAAACCTGCACACAAGAAAGTTGAATACTTGACCATCCCCGTAGTAAACATGATACTCAAAAACACAGTGATCTAGAGAGTGGAACTTATCATTATCTTTTTTCGTTGTTGCATTACTAGAAGACTGATCTGCATGAAATTTTTAATGAAATCCACCACCGGGTAAACTGTTAGTCTATCTATACTCCATTATTAAACAGGATACCTCACTCTAGATTAATGAGCTCGTAAATATGATCATTACATAAAAATTATACATCTGTGTTAACTTTTCGATCTCATCATCTTTCTCAAAAACATGTTTTCTATCCTTTGGATCATACAGAGAAAATAAACACATGTGTAAATATGTTTCAAAATAGAGATTAGAAAGCCCTCCCTGATTTTATTTATGTAAAGTTTGTCTGGTATTTACTATTTCATAATAAACAATTTTAAATTTTAACAAATTTTTAACAGAATATTTTGTTGATAATCATATTTATTGAACACCGACTTCATATACTGCTGTTTCTTAAAATAGAATCTGAGCAACGACATTTGTTGCAGGATTCAAATTATTCTAGATGCAAATTTTTTATTAAACATTCATATATGCTTCACACCCCAGGAAACAATTTTCCAGTATATTTGCTGAGTTGTTGCTGAATTACGTAACCATAATTTATAGCTAAGTTCACAGTATGATCCATTTATTGCTCCAGGATTAGGGCTGCATTCAAGCATTCAACTTGGAGACAGCTCATTTACAGCTGCTTAGATATGGAAATGAGTGACCTTTGATAAAGTCAAATCAGAGTAGACTCTACTCTCTTTCCCTCTAGGAAAGAAAAAAAATCACTATCTCGTGCCTTTTTATACATGTATGAATATACATCAAAATGTTACAATTCTACCCTGAAAAATAAGATGACGGTTAATGTTTTCCTGTTTCTCCAAGTTTGATTGCCCCTCCGTTCATTGAGTTCTGTGCAGATATCTAAATAGGTAGGTATTACTAATTATCTGTTATATTTCTTTATATTCAATCAAAAACTATCATCCTGTAATAGCAGCAGGAATAGGCAGATATTCAGCTATTAACTTGGAGAGAAACAAACGTCAATTAAAAAGTGTTGCTGGTCTTATTGATCTTTTCGGGTCATATTAAATTTGGACGTTGGAATCATGTTGATCGGAATTCATTTCCTCTGAGCAAGCAGTAATGCATAGTATGCAAAGTTATGAAGGAAAAACACAATTTAATTATTTTTTTTTCTTGTAAACTTCGATATTGTAAACACGAAATACGTTTTAATACAATATTTTATTGTAAATATTACAATTTATAATTCGTTTGTTGTCTTCCGTCCTTGATTTTTCTATTGGAACAGACAGCACTATTTTTATTTTTGGCAGTATCGCAATATATGAATCTACCATTAAGGCTTTCCTCATCTAAGGACGATGCTCTTCCTGATCTTAACGATATTCCATGCCGAAAATTAGTTTCAGTTTCACAGTACACTTCTTTTGGTAACTTTCCTTTTGCCATTTTGGAGTATTATTTTTGAAAGATCTTAAAATGCAAGAATACCAAATTGCACTAAAAACAATTTGTAAAACATTATTCTTTACGTTCGAGATGCAACAGACTGGCTATGACACCTTGCATGGCCATTCAGAGGCGGCTATATTAATATTAGGTTCCGTTATCGCAAAGTGGTGAAAGCACCTTATTGGTTTAGGAATAAGTCCCTTAGACGTTTCTGTTCTTTTATAGGAAGAGTCAACTGATATATCCTAATAGAGAGTTAGATATGACGAATACAATATAAATTTAGTATGTTTCTTTTATGTGGTGTCTGAGAGCAGATATACGATTGGAAGGGTAAAAATGCTTTGGTGGCTGAGAGTGGACATATGACCGTAAAGGGTTAAACTAAAACTAAACTCAGTGACCCAACGACTCATGTGTGCCAAGGCCTACAGTGCCCATATCTGTTTTCCTGACCGAGGACTCAGTGCTGCAAGACATATGTCCAGGTTAGGTGGTCAGCCTAACGCGGAACCCCCAATGTTAGTTTTAGAAGTGCGCTATTTTCCTCAGATATCGACACGCTGAAGGGATGGAAAGCTGAGTCGACCTTGACCGGAGGATGAAGTCTCAAACCAGTACATTGAGAGCGCAAAGTGCTACCATTACTCCACTGGACTACGGCCTTGTCTATGTAAATAAAAATGAATGTTTGTCTGTATGTCTCTTACGAGCTGCAGTACCGCTTATCTGATCGCGATGAAACTTTGAATACTTATTACTTGCTCTTATCAGTTTCTGTCGAAAATGGAAAATATATATATAAAAAAAATCCCAACCCTAAGGTCTTGAATAATAAAGTTAAAAAAATATAATTAATATTATTTACGCTTCTCCTTTATATGTCATTCAATTTCAATGAATGTATTGCAATACGAAGATAAATATTATTTTGTCAATCATTCCTAATCAAACAAGACAGTTATTTTAAATTCCAAGGGACATTGCTAAGATTATTTCTTCTACGGCAGCAATGCGCCGTTTACCAGCTAGTTACCAAATAAATAAATCTGTAAAAATTTTTAATTAAAAAAAATCTTTTAGTATTAGTATTTTTTTAGAGTAATTGATCGAGTTCGTACCGATTCCATTGCGTTCACTTTGATATAAACAATATTTATAAACACTAAAAATTTTATTTAAATAACATTGTGCATAAACTAAAAAGCTGCACAATCTTGATTCATGTTAAATATATAAATAAACGAGCCAAAGTTTATATTTTTTTAAACATTACTAAAATAAAAAAATAAAATATAAGGCATATTTCCAAAAAAAGGAGGGGGGGGGGGGGTATTTACTCAAAAAAAAAGCTAAGGAAAAGTACCTATCAAAATCTCGAATTTTAATTTTTTTAATTGTTATATTACTTTTTGTATTTTAAATTTATAATGATCTGAGACATTCATAAAATTCCAGGTTCTATTGCGATCAATATATCAAAAAATATGTTTTAAATCCTCGGTGAAATATAAGGAGACAAGACAAGTGAAATATTTCATTTCAAAGTATTTGAAACAGATTTCAGACAGATTCCTCTCTCTGTAATTATTTAAAGAAAGTTAAAATCCTATCATATTAACGTGTAAAATAAAATTGACTTATTTACATGCTTATTTTCCTCAAATCTGACCAATGAGCAAATTATGTTGTGCTGTTGTGACCCATGGAACTTCATAAGCCCACTGACAGTTATCTGTCAGAGATTTAAGTTGAGTGAACATCTCTTGTATTTTTCAGTAGCGCCAACTAGGAATAAGAGTGCAACGCAGTTATTTCATGCGCTTGTACATCCTCTTTTTTACAGGGGGGCATATTCACACGCTTCACAAATAGAACAAAGAACAACCATGCCCGAACCGGGACTCGAAACCGGAACGCTTTGAATCTGTAAATTATAAATGTGCTAATTTACTATTTAGTTGAAATATTTGCTAAGTTTAATTTCAATTAAATACTTTATGCGTGACATCATTTTGTTCCATCAACATTATATTTTTAAAGAGCAAATAATGATAGAAATTTACTCTGTGTTTATTTTACACTTCTACTGTACTGTTGTTTGTTGTGTACATGAACCTTCCTAACAGTGCCATGACCCCAAGTATTGTTTTTGCTGGTTGAACTAACATTTTTCTTTTATATTTCTCAAGAAAAATGTGCAGTTGATATATTTAAAATAATGCAAAGCATTTTGTTTATATTATATGAATACACTTACCTATTAGTTGAACTAAAACATGTCGATTAAAATATTTTAAGAATAATTAATATAATCTTTCAAAGTGTCTGACATATTCATAAGAATTTCATAGGACTTTTTAAAAGCATCTATAAAACAAATAAATAAATAACAGGGGGTAGTTATATTGTCTCCTCGCCTCCTCATAAAAATGTAGACTTAGGGAAAGGATGTAAATGCCATGTATGCTCAGATTTTTATTTTCACTCATGAAAATTATGTCTTTAAAGTTGAGTAAAAAAAAAGAAAAAGAAAACCGGCATTTGCATATTAATTGCATTGCACTGGCAAACAATTGTTTAGAAATTTTGAATTTGCTTGGATTTTTCTGACATAAGAGCCAAGGTTTTGATTATGCTCGCCAAAAAGGTGTTAAAATCATATCAACGTACAACAAGTGGAGATGTATGAATTTAGTATGCCCAAAGAGTGAACGGATTAACACTGTGTTTGTTTTTCGATTCGTAATGTAGACCACAGTTGTGCATGAGGTTTGTTGTAGCTGCCTAATTTTAAGCAAAGGATGTATCCCTTTTTTTAGTAGCGCCAACTGAAGCGAAAAGTACGTTTTAGCTACTAACATATCACATTTGTTTGCAAAGACCCTTTTTACAAGGAGGAACATTCACTCACATCACTGACAGAACAAAGCTGAAGCACAACCATACCCGAACCGGACTCGAACTCAAACTCAGTGCGATGCCCAAATCACGGGGCGTCATGCTACTGCTATGACAGGACCCCGATGCATGAGGTTAAATAGCATATAGTATATTGTTTCAAGATCCCACTGAGCTTGCCATTTGGAATATAGAAACTTTTAGTGTGCCTCTTTAATCGTTTACAAGGATAGACAATATAATAATTTAGAAATTCTTAAATTCAATGTTTTTATTGATTCTATCACCCGAAATTTACCGATTAATCACTAATATGTAGTTAATGAATACCAATATTCATAGAGAAAAAGAAAGAACGACAAATATTTTGCTCCTCAATCATCAAAAATTTGGAATTTCGTATTGGTATCTGGAAATCATTAGTCCGATAAAATATATTCTTGAATATTCGATGGATAGTACTCAATAGCCGTTTCCTTTCTTTTGGAAAAGATAGTACGAAAATCAGGACATCTTTCTGGGTTTACCTTCATCATTGAGCGACATTTCCATTATCTACAGACAGTAAACCCCTGATGACTGCCGGGGGTTCGTGACAGTACAGACTTGGAGTCCTCTCTGTCTCCCCTTCTCTTCCAAACAGGACCCAGCCCCTCAGAGAGAAACAAGCC
Organism: Argiope trifasciata; assembly: GCA_026543055.1. Taxonomy (NCBI): domain Eukaryota; kingdom Metazoa; phylum Arthropoda; class Arachnida; order Araneae; family Araneidae; genus Argiope; species Argiope trifasciata. The sequence continues at coordinate 2,599,270 of JAPMOQ010048382.1, forward strand.
AGCGACCTTCGACATCGTTGTTTTTCCCCGCCGCAGTGAATATTAAATTACCTACGGGCGAACGAAACAACTCGATTCAGAAATTGTTTATACCTACTAGCGCTAAGAAAAACGACTGAGCTTTCAAAGGACTGTGCTTGATTGTGGTGTCACAAGACTGATTGTGATAAACGATTACTGCTTGATTGTGGTGAACTCCAATCCTCCAAGGTAGGATCAGTTTTGATTTTTTGATTGCTTTTGGAATAACATCATTATCAAGACCATTACCGCTGGAACTTTTATTTAACTTCCTTTGAATACATTTCTGATATCTTCTATTAGAAAATAGTCTTTGAAGATAGTCAACACTTATATTCACAACGAATGGTTAATATTACCACGTTTAAGTCCAAAATTTATTTTTGTATTTATAGACA
>JAPMOQ010048382.1:2600088-2613963 GCA_026543055.1 Argiope trifasciata
CGTCACGGTTTCGTGTCCAGGTTCGGCGCAGTTGTTCTTTATTCTATGCTCGACCAATAAGGAGTGTGAAAGAGACCCCCCCCCTTGAAAAAAGAGGCTGTGCAAGCGAGAGTGTGAGTATCATCTTCATATGAGCAAAAAGTCAGACTTCAGCCTTCTGGTGCTCAGAGACTACTGCACTCCCTTTCTGTGGTAACGCGGAAACGACATCATCATCGAGTTTATTTTGTCTAGAGAATAATATCAAAGAGTGTTTCGGTGACTTTGATTATTAGTCAAGGAGACAGAAAGACTTTCTAGTTATGGATTCAATCACCTATCTAGTGATGAAATTTTACATGAATTGTACAACACTAAAGTATAGACAGCAAGATAGACAAGATCAAATACCGACTCACCGATAATCCAAAATTGATCACCAAAAAGCTGTTTCAGGCTCTTCCTTCTGCAATTCCATTATAATTTCCTAAAACTTCCACAACCCCAGCCATAACTGATGTCAGCAAGATAATGTTGATCCGAGGACATATATAGAAGCTCTCAAAAGAAAAAATAAGATTTTGCTTTACCTATCTTCAAATCACGCAACAACAGAAAGCAAAAAGTCCTAATGCTGATTCGGTAGAAAAACTTTTAAACCACATTAATGAAAAAAAATCAAAATTACGTCATTTCGGAAAATTTGCAACAAAAGAATAGCAATAGAGTTTGAGAATGAAGAAGATATCGGAAAAGTCATTAACAAAATTCAGAACACCGAAGAATTAAAGGAAAACATCATTCACATAGCATCAAAGAGACTTTTGACACATTATTTAGAATATACCAAATGATATAACCAAGCAAGAAAAATCAAAGAATAGCAAGAAGTGCAAATAAATTAGCCACTGAATGTGACAAAAATTAAATAGAATCCCAACTTGGCGTGATGAAGGATACCAACATTGGGTTGTACAGTTTCCAACTTCTGTCTTTTTACTCTGGAAGCAATTTGAAAATTGACGATGAATTGGGGCTTTTAATTGCCAAAGATCAAATGACGAATTCAGTAAATATGCTAGATTCTGGCCAAATATTTATATTCCGGAACAGTTTTTGTTAATGGTGTACAAGAGATTCGCGGCATTTTCTAAACAACCTTTAAAAAATGCTTGAAAACGATTTCAGAAGAACATTGAAGCCCGTTTAAATCACTCAATACTTTCGGACACTCCTGTATGAACCCAGTATCAAGAATTAATCGCTAAAGATCACACAATAGATTCAGTAAAAATGCTAGATTCTGATAAAATATCTATATTCCGTAACAATTGTTTGTTAATGCCATGCTAGAGATTCATGAAACTACTGAAGTTCACAACTCTATGCTTTAGACGTTGGATAACAACTTTTTAAAGGAAAGATTTCTGACAACCACTGAAGCTCGTTTAAAACACTCAGAATGGCCGTTCTTAGGAAAACAATGACAATTTGTATCTTGAAAAAAAAATCAATGTTTCAATTTTGATCTAAAAAAATAGGGGATACACCACTGATTAAAGAAATATATAGAGATTTGGAGAACTGGAAGCTGATGAACTAACTTTTAAAAATGTAACTAACAGGAACCCCTGAGATTAAAAGGAAGGGGGTAGGAGGAAAAAAATTTTTTTTTCCTTCTCCTCTTTTTTCTTCAAATTGATAAAATTAGTTGCATTGCAGTAGTATAGAATCTCATATTATAATATTTACAATTATTTTGAACTCTTTTTTTTTTCTTCTTTTTTCTGAGCTTATCGATTTGTGGTTATGAACTGGAAGATGACACCATCATAACACATACTGTTTGCCAAGCGATTTTAAAACACTCCACGCTTTTGTGCATATGTTATGATGGGTTTAAATCTATAAAATAGGGGTGAAAGGAAAGTTGAAAAGAGGAGATCTTTATATTTAACAAGAAAATAAATTCCATACATGAGAGTATTCTTCCGTGTATCACCCCTTAATGAGATAGAATTTGCACAAAAGTGGTCGCCTCAGAAAACTGAAATGAACAATAATTTGATTTATAATCAAAAAAATATTTTAGAAACAAATATTTTTAAACTGTTTCAAAATAAAAACGTTCATTCTTTCGAAGTATTGTATATCTTATATCATAAATAATATTTATTGCAAAAACTCGTTATTTACAATTCAAATTTCGGAGTCTTTAGTCATCGAAAACTTAAGTAAAATTAGAAAAGCTAATTCCATTACTCTAATTTTGAGCTATATTTAAATTTTAAGATTGTTATTTAAAAATCAAAGTTTTTTTTTTATTTAAAAATCTATATCTCATATACAATGCTTTTGTAAACATCTCTGTATTGCATTTCAGATCTGTAGTCCGAATAGTTCACAATGAGTTCTCGGAAAAATGGAAAGACCATGGAAGTTTATTCCATTCCATCTGAGACGACCACGAAAAAAAAGGAAGATGACCGAAAGAAATTGTGGAGCATCGACAAAGAAATGATTCGCTTTAAATTGCATTATTTCCTATTCATGGGAGGTAAGAGTTCTACTTATTTTTTTAAAAGTATAATAATTAGAAGAATTGACATCGTCCTGGCCTCGGGGTAGAGCGTCCCCCTGTGATCTAGGCGTCACATGTTCGAGTCCTGATTCGGACATGGTTGTTCTTTACTTTGTGTTCCATCTGTAAGGAACTTGAAAGAGCCTCCCTATAAGGGGTTATGCAAGCGAGTATGTCAGTGTCATTTTCATGTGAGCTAGAAGTCAGACTTCTGGCCTCGAGGGCTCAAGAGTCTTTGTCCTCAGATGCTACTTCTAACACGGAATTATTATTATTGGAAATATTCTTAAAAATAAAGGTCCGCGGTAACCTGGGGGTAATGTCTCGACTTCGAAACCAGAGGGTTTTAGGTTAGAGACCCGATTCTACCAAAGAACTAGCTTATTAGCGGATTTGATGCACGTTAAATTCGTCGGGACCAAACGTCTTTAATCTCGTGTGGTGTGGAAGTTTGGAAAGGGAAGTGCCAATTCAGATGATGTCCTTGTCATCTGACCGGGGTTTGGAGTTACGAAACCCGGCTGAAAACAGCCCTCGATTTTTTTTAAAACAGGGCATTAATAAAACTAAACTAAAATTATAAAATATGAAACAAAATGAATACAACAAATATTGGTTTATTGCAAGAATAATCCATTATCTTATCAAAATGTAGAATTTGGAATTTTATCCACAAATATCGGGTTTTTGGAAACCGTTTATAGATTATTAGATAGATTTTCATTTTGTCAGAGAAATGTAGAGCATCTTGAAATGTGTCTAAAATGTTGGCATCTAAAACAATATTTATATGATATAAAGGTTTGCTTTCGCAGATTGATACCCATTTTGAATCAACAAGATAATCAAGAAGAAATTTTAAATTTCGGTTAGATGAAGAGAAAAATATCTGAATCAAATTCTCATTTTTTATACCTTAGAATGGGTAATAAAGAGGCGATATAACGAAAAGTAAAAATCCAAAGTTTAAAAATTTTCCTTGCGAATATTCGTTGTACATTATTTGTGCTTTAAAAATATACATCAAATAACAACAAGTTGACTAGTTACCAAATCTCTCATTGAATCAAACTACTACTAGATCCCCCAGTCTTGATTGAGTCAGATTATGAATCAGGCAGAGTAGGCAACTGTCTAGTAGTGCCAGAACTTCGGACATCATTCCCTCGAAACAAAAATATTTGTGCTGCTGGAGCGTTTATATTTATCGACTCATATTCTAATAATGACATTGTATTCATATTCTAATTAAAATCAACATTCGTTTAAATTTCAGGATATTTGTATAGAATTTATTTCAAACCCCCAAATTTGGTTGAAGCTCAATGAGATCTTGTTTATTTTAGTTGTTTGAATGATTTCATAATTTTCTATGTATCATAAAACAGAGATAGAGAAAGAAGTCTTTTCTTCTATCATAAAATAAATCAAGAAAAAACTTGTACTGAAATTCGAAAGTTAGTATTTTCCATTTTTAAATTAAATGTCGCTGGCATTCCAAGGAGAAGTAAAAATCTCTTTGACCTTATGCTTAAAAGTTTATGTTGTTTTTGAAAATTGCAGCGTATTTTCATATCCTGTCTTTCCAAATTTATTAAACCACTAAGTTATACATGTGTCTTTGTTCCAAACTAAAATTTCAGTTGTAATAGATGAAAAGCAAAAAAATAGTTCTTTAAAAAATGCCACGATACGCAAAGTCCTTTCATACTTTTGTAATGGTAATTGCTAACGGTTGATTTTATGGAACCAATAAAATTCCCTATTTCAAAACCATCTGCATCTTCTTTATTATTTAATAGTCGCCTTTGGCAACCAACTGGTTCGCCAGGAGTAATGTTTTCTAAAATTCTCAATCAAATATTTATGTACCATGGTTTTGTGGTACCATGGTTTTATGTACCATGGTTTCGTATATTTATGTACCATATTTTGTTGAAGAAGCTATTAAGCTTCTTCAACAAAATATTTTCAAGTTTCAAATTTTGATAGTCATATAAATCACAATATTATAGAATTCTTCCGATATTATTAATACTATAGAAAATCGAATCCTTCAACTTTGTAATCTTATATATATCAAGAAATATTTTTTTATTTATGTAATATTCCCAAGAATTATTCAAGATAAATATTCTGATTCATCATAAAATTCAATTTTGTGTACTTCCTAAAGGTTTAAACACGGTAAATAATATTTTCTTTTATTTTAATCATTTATTATCAGTATCAGGTAATCTCCTGAAAACCTTTATGAAGTTACAATTATGCAATCCTTTAGTCTTATAAATCATATTCAGTGAAATTACTCTGACAGTCTAACGCTTCAATTTGCTGCGATCTAGTCTGATTGATTTATAAGATTTCGAATACCTTAATTTTCGGACAGTAAACATTTCGGTCAACGATTAGTGTATTTAAGAAAAGATAAATATTTTTCTCTTATACAAATTTTATAAATTCATATTTTGGAAACTGATACATAATTTTCGTTTTCTGCAGGACTAAGTATGGTTTTGCCTTACATATCCGTATTTGCCAGGAACAGAGTTGGACTATCCGCTTCTTCCTTAGCTGCTGTATTGATGGCAGAGCAATTCCTATTTGTGGTTAGCAAACCTATCCTGGGGTATCTGGCTGATTATTTCAACAAACTCAAGGCTATCATCTGTATTTTAACGATTGGTCAGACAATATTCTTTTTCCTGCTATTAACAATACCCAAAATTGAAAAAAGCTCCAATAGCTTAGCAAATCATAGCTCATTCGTATTTCCATTAGAACACTTCAATTTTTCTGATCTGACTTTCAATAAACAGTTTAATCATCAAACAAATAGCATCTCAGACGAAGATATCAATTACAGTGGCTTAACTAGTTTAATTCCTGTTGACTTTTTATCAAAGCCTCTCAATGAATGCATGATATATACTAGTGAAATAACACCCGATAAAAATAAATGGCAAAATTTTGAAATGGCCCCTGCAAATGCTTCTTTAACTTTCATTGCCGATGGAAGAAATGTTCTTGATTTACAAATAAACTCAACAACTTCTGTAGCATCTTTTTGTAGAATTTACTGGAATTCTGAAGGATACTGCTACCTCGTCTCCTGTGAAGCTTTTAAAAATCATTCGATAGAATCCTCCGAATCCATGAATACAAGTGATTTTTTAACTTCTCAGTTCTGGCTCTTTGCATTGTTTACGGCATCAGCTATGACATGTACCAGTGCTCTGTTCACCCTCTCAGACACAGCATGCTGCGAAAGCGTACAAAAATCTGGAGCAGAATTTGGCCGCCAACGACTGTGGGGAGCAATAAGCTGGGGAATCATATGCCCCATTGGTGGTTTTATCAATGACGTTACTGATGATTATTTAATTTCTTGGATTTTGATGGCAGTTTTCTCAGCTCTGGCTATTTGGAATATTCAGAAGTTGGATATGGTGAAGCCACATTTTTCACAAAACATTTTAAAAGATGTTGGATCAGTTCTGAAGTCAAAAGAATTCCTCTCTTTCGAAACAAGCGTTTTGTTGAATGGAATGGCAACAGGCTTCGTGTGGTTCTATTTGATGTGGTTTTTGTCAGCAATTGGTGGCAGCCGTTTTCTTCTTGGTATGACTCAAGCGGTGCAATGTTTTCTTGGCGAAATTCCTTGTATGTTCTTCTCTGGATGGATGATAGATAAAATGGGACATTTCAACATCATGACTGCATCTCTTCTGTCCTATGCTATCAGATTCCTATGGTACAGTCTCTTGCAGAATCCCTGGTATGTACTACCTGTTGAATGTCTTCATGGCATCACATATGGAGTGTACTATACAACAGTTGCTTCATATGCCAAAAAGAGTGCTAAACCAGGAACAGAGGCAACTACTCAGTCTATATTATTCACAACTCATGAAGGAATTGGTACGTCTTTTTTAAAATATCTGTATTTGTGTATACTTTTTAACATAAATAATAACTAAGTGCTAAACAAAGCATTTAAACGAAAAATTTCTGATATAGACAGTAATTTTTCTTATTAAAAACATTTTCATTTCAAAAAGTTGTTCTTATGCTTCAATTTCCTCTTTTTATGCAAAGTTAATAAAAAATAAAAAATAAATTAAAAAATTAAAAAATTGGGGCCGCGGTGGCCCAGTGGTAAAGTCTCTGCTTCGGAACCGGAGGGTTTCAGGTTCGAGACTCGATTCCACCGAAGAACCGTCGTGTGAGGGGGTCTGTTGCACGTTAAATCTGTCAGGCCAAATGTCCTCCCGCTGGTGTGGCGTGGTATGGAGAGAGGGGTGCCAGCTCAGGTGTCATCCCCGTCATCTGACCGTGGTTCAAAATTACGAGGTCCGTCCCAAAATAGGGGAACGGGACGTTAATATAACTAAACTAAACTAATAAAAAATCATATAAATTATTATTTTCTCATAAATTTTGAAAAAAAAAGATGTAAAGTAATAAAATACCTAATTGTATATAATCTGAAATTAAAAGTAGGAGAACATTCATAAGATGTCATTGTTTGTAAAAACTTTCGATACTTTCAAAAACTTGTTTTTTAAAAAAGCAAGCAATATGATTTACATAAAAGCAAAGGAGCTTTATGTAGGAGATGAAGAGTAACAAAAGATTTTCAATTACAAATAAGTATTTGAAGAAAATCAATGAATTTTCTTAAACAGTCTCATAAAAAATTGCTTATTGCGAAATTGTTAAATGTAATCTATACTTATAATAAAGCTCAATGTGTGTGTGTGTGTTGGCGCTCTACAGACCAGACCGTTGGACCTACAGCTACCAAATTTGGTACATGCATACCTTGGAGCTTGGGAATGTGCACCTCATAGCCCTTTTTTCGAATTTTTAATTAGAATTTGAATTAATTAAAATTTAAGCGAAATTTCGACGATTTTCCACTATAACTTCCAAAAATATTATTGCACAAACATGATTTTTACATCAATTTAAAGATTAAAAAATTAGCTTTCTAATGGCATCTTTGTTTTAATGTATAACTTAAGCTTCTATTTTTAACGAATTTTTAAAGAAATATTTTAACCATGTTTTGCAACAATATATTTCGGACAAAACAATAAAATTTAATCTGCACGAGCACGTCAAGGGGGGAAAATTAGGTTTTATCAACATGTTGCCATCCTATTGACGGATGTTCAAACTAAAAAAAAAAAAAAAACTATCATTACAAATTAAATCTAAAGAAATGCAACTTTTAGCACGTGACTGGATAAAATAGAAAAAATATAATATGTGACATTTTCTAAAATAAATAATAAACCAGCAAAGGGAAAAAAATAGCTTTTATTAAACTGTTGAAATCATACTGACAGAAGTTCAAATTAAAAAATAAATTAACTATGACTGCAAATTAAATCGAAAAAAAATGTAACATTCACCACGTGATTGGATGAAATTAAATAAATATTAAATGTTATATTTTCTAAAAAAGAAATACAATACAAAGGTTTCTATGATCGTTTGCAACATCTATATCATTAATTTAGTAAATCAGTGTTACGTGACTTTCGAAGTTTAAATATATCTGGCAGAGAAATTATAAAGAGAGCAAGGCACATAAGTATTTAATTGAAAATCTTAGACCCCATTACTCTTGGCGAACCAGCTGGTCGCCAAAGGCGTCTAGTATATAATAGATAATAACATTTATTACAATTAAAACTCATATTTACCTTCAACGTTATTTTTAAGATATTGCTTTGTTTTTATTTATTTCCTTGAAAAAATCTCTTTATTATTTAAAAAAGATTCTTTTCCTGAGCCTTAGAAATTGTAAATTAATTAACAGCAAGAGAAAGACAAATTTCCTTTAGATAGAGATAGAGAAAGCAAGATAATTCTCCTCTTTTTAGAGCGTCTTGTCGAAAAACTTAAGTATATTAAAGCTTTGATGAAAATTCGATTAAATTTCTATCATACCTCGCTTTTCTATCTTCCTAGTAATGATTCAACAGGCACTTATTGAAAAAAGATATATCTTATGCAACATTCAAAATATGGCATGTTTCATCAGAATGCAATGCTCAAGCTATTTCGATGGCGATGAATTTTAAAATATTAATACTAGTGATGGTTTTATGTTAACTGCAAATGTTTTTTCTTTCATTATTTCAATTTTTAATAGCTGCAAAAGCACATAAAATGATGACAAATTTGATATCACAAATAAGTAATCATTCAGGTACTAAGTCGTAAATTCTAGTTTGCAATCTAGATAACTGCACAGAACAAACATTTAAAATGTTCATCATTCGTTAATAATTTTTTCAAGATATGATTTGAGGTCTAAGCAAATCGAATTTCATAATGCATGAAATACGTATAGAAATGACATGTAATTCCAGTAGGTATATAATGGCAGCAAATAATTTATATTCAACGCTTAGAGAAATCAATATAATTATTGGAAATCGGAAATGAAACATGAAAAATCATACTTATTGCATTTTAATGCAGATTTTCTTTTATCCATTCAAGGGCACATTTATATATGACATAAAGTAAGCAGATCTTGCAAGTAGATTGGCTTCTAATGGTACGAACATTAATTCCAAAATTTAAGGTGGCATATTTAACTTCTTGTTAGAACCATAAGTTTTTTTTTCTTTTGATTTTAAACAAGTGTTTAAATGTTTGGTATGTTTTCCCCTTTTTGTTTTTAGTTATAAGGTTTTTTTTCAGGCGCAGGAATTGGGTGCGTGGTAGCTGGAATCGGTTTCGATACCTTGGGTGGTCACAAAACTTTTCTTTGGGTGAGCATCTTTTCCGGGTGTGGAACTGCATTAAGTCTCATCCTACATTTATACATTCGATGGAATAAGGGAAGCATCACCTTGACTCCACCAGCTGATGCATAGGCCTTTTCTTTATATTGGATGCAGCTTCTTTCTTAAGGGAAAAGAAAAACATATCTGTATTAATTGCAACTGAGTCACCGACTCAGTATTTCACCATGAGGCTATAATTTGCAGTATTATCTTGACAGCTTGTATATGATGTTATCTATACACGAAAGAAGATGAAGGGAAGGAAGAAAACAACGGGTATATATGTAAAATAATAAAGTATTTTTAAATTGAATAAAAAGAAATGTTGTATTTTTTCTGTCTTGTTTTTTAAAAAAATATCTGATTAATTTTCACAAGTACTATACTTTTAAAGAATTGACTGTCTTAGTACTTTCCATATTTTTTCCAGCATTAATTTCAATATAAAATACAATATGTCACAGATTGCAAGGCACTGAACTCTCCTTCTAGTGTCTTGGTATCTGAGTAAATTCGAATGACAACAGCGAAAAATGAGAAATTGAGGCTTCATTCTAGGGCAGGTGTCGGTAACCATAGAATTGGAAGATCCAAAAGCAACAATTTACAAAACTTTCTAATTTTTAAAGAGCCACTAAAAAGTTTCTGTTTAGTATTATAGAATTTGCTTGTATACACTTGATTTTTGATTTAAAATAAACGGCTTTAAGTGCTGAATAATCTTTGTTCATATTAAGACACCAATATAGTCATCACTGGGAGCATTGACTTTGGGTGCCTTTTGAAAGTTTGATTAAATCTGACTTATAACTTGTTGTTTTAAGTTTCAAGCACGACTTGATTTTTATTTGATAATTGATTTCTAAATTTACTTTATATTATATTTGTGCTAGAGAATGCTCGTTCACACGAATATACTGACCCGATTATCGTCATCACTCGATATGCCTTCACCTTGCTGTTGCGTTCTGGAATATTATTCCATGCGTCTAATATAAGGGTCTCAGTTGCAGACGGTGCCTGTTTGAGTGAGACAGAAATGAAATGCAATGACTAAAAAATACTCATAGTCGCTCAAATCACCATAGTTATGCCAAGATTAGTGATTTGTTATCAACGATAATGTTAGCAAAAGTTGTTAAAAGATTAGGTACTTAAAAATATTTTTTTCTTATTTTTAAAGTTTTTGATAGTAAATTATTAATTGTTCGTATGTAACTAGAGAGCCACAACTTACCATCAAAAGAGCCGCATGCAGCTCGCAAGCCACAGGTTGCCAACCCCTGTTCTAGAGACATCAATTGGTCACCACATACTCTTTCTCGTAGTAGGAATTTCCTATTATTTGAGGAGTAGGAGGGGGTAACCCAATCCCACTATTATTATATATTATTATAATCCCACTATCAGAAAATAGGTAAGCTGGTTTTTTATCTACTTGGAAACCTTTCATCTATAAACCCATGAGATAATTCAAACTTCTATGACGAATCTTTTATATTTTTTGCAAATGTCCAACGATTCTCATGCTCATCGCATTTATATTCTAGATAATAAGCACAGTTTGATATATTCACATTTCAAATGTCAAAAGAGAGAGTTACATGTACGACCGTTTTGTTTCTTCAATGAACCCACACAAGTAGCATCAAATAATAATTTGTATTATAAAAATTATTATTTGTAAATGTGCAGAGAAATTTAAAGATATATCATAAGACATTAGATTGTGTAAGTCCATATTTTTCAACATAAAGTACAAAACGTTATCTCCAAACTAACTTCAAATAGCGATGATTTAGCAATATTTGACAGAGATGATTTATCCTAAAAGTCATTATCTGTTTACTGCAACATCAAAAATCTAATGCTAATGACTGAATACTAATGGAAAGAAATTATATTTAAATCTTGCATCATTTTGTGTATTTTCATATAGTCAAATTCCTTACAGAATCAAACATTGGCCAGGTAATAATTTTTTTCATAGTTTTTGCTCTCTTTTTCAAAGGAAAGAAAGCATCTAATTTTAATCTCCAATTGAACTGTCAATTGCCTGACATTTGTCGTACCAAATTTTAAAAAGTAATGTTTGAAAAGAAAAAGCAAGAAAGTACCTAAGCAAACTTTATTCTAAATACGAATTTGCACAATGTTAAATGTACGAATACGAATGTATAAAATATAATGAGATAAAATACAAAAAAAAAAAAACTTCTACTGTATGGATAATGCAATGCACAAGACTTTGACTCTTACAACTCTTTAAAACTCTTTTAAAAAAAGGAATCAAAAGCTTAGAAACGTTTTAGTATGTGTATTTTCACCAATCCTTTTGACAATACAATAATAAGTACAAAAATATTCTTAGAAAGAGCTTAAAGTATCGTTAGAAGGAAATTTGGAAAATAAATCAAAAGTATTATACTATTTCAATTCATGTGATATAAAAGTCACGTCATGTACTCATGAGCATGGCATTTAAATCTTCATCCGCAGCGCTTTAGTAGATGAGTCGGTCATTAACATTCTACACCAAATATGAACCGGATTTTTTGTTTACATTTGAAGTTATAATTTTGAGTAATTTTCTTTCCTCTTATTATTTGTCAAAGATGAAATACTGGTGTGATGCTGGATACTTTAATGTGAAATTGAAGAGTGACTGCCATGTCAAATATTTTCTTCTTTTTTAGTTTCCTTTCAACAATCCTGAATTGCGTTGTTACCATTGGAATAGAAGATTGTAAGCCAGCTTCTAAGTCGGTGATAGGCTACGATTATTTTGAAGACTTTATTTAATGTGTGCTCATTTACTAACTATAGGAAACAATCAAACAAAAAGTACTTATTCCAGTAATTTTTATACTGTGACAGCATATCTGACAAGCAACTTTTTATTAAAAGCTATGAGATGAATGTTTTAGGACCGAATGATGTTGTGGTGAAATAAAGGTTTCCAGACTGAACAAGAACTACACAAAATATGATGTATATGATTTTTAGTTAATGGCATTAAAATAAAAGGCATTATGAAATTTTACTTTTTTACTGAGAATCTTAAAATTTTCTTATCTTTTAGTAATTTATATTATTCAGCTATTGCAGTGTAATCATGTTTAGTAACAAAAGAGTAATCTGTTTATTCTCATTCGTGTTTTTTCTGATAATTATCTTTTTCTTATATTTAAACTGAAATTCATTGTTATAATGTCATGCTATATCGTTGTAGATCTCAGTGATTTCTGTTTTAAGAAATACTGATATATTCATTAAAAATTAATTTCCATATCAGCATTTATTATATATTTTTTTATTTCCAATTTTATTGCTATATGGATGCTTTACTTTTTTTTCTCCCTGTTTCTTTCATATATCAATTTTGAATCACAAAATTCTGTAAAAACATTAGTGTTTCTTCCAACTCCTCTTTATATCCTATTTAATTTCTATATGTATATATATTTATCATGACCTTACTCTTGTTTATTAAATTTACTGTATTGTATATTTTTGTTTTATTTTATGATATTCATTCAATGTAGCTTTAGCATTTTAAAATGCATTCTAGAAACGTTCCGCTTTAAAAGCATACTGTTCGACATTATATTTTCACTGATGATAAAAAAAACTGTTTGGTATCTAGAATGCTTCTGTTGAATAAAATTGACTTCATCATTTACTTTGACATTCCTGTCATTCTATATCTATATTCTTCCTAAATGTCTAAAATAATGAATAATTTTTGAGTTATTTTAAATAGGTGATTGATTTCATTGAAAAAACCATTTGGTCATTTTTTTTTTGAATATTTATTCTTATGTATTTTATTTACATTTTTTATTATGTGTGAATAAATATTAGGATGTAAATATTAATTATTTTGCTTGCTTGTTTTCTAATGATTTCTACAAATTAAAATTGAATAACTGATTCATAAGTCGCATAGATTTAAAAATCAGTATCTGTATCTTTTATGTTGCTTAATTATTATAATGTGTAAATATTAATTATTTCCTTTTAGTTTGCAGGAATCATTAAAATAACTCATTCTTAAGTTGCATAGAAATAAAAAAAATGCTATCTATATCTTTTATATTGTATAATTTGAAATTATAATCATAATTTATTCAAAATATACAAATTTGAGTTTCATGTTCTTTTCTCTGAGCAAATCGAAAACTCCAAAGTCTCAGTATTAATAAAATTATTTACACAAGAAAATATCTAATAATTTTATAAGTAATCTTAAAATGTTAACTTATTCAAAAGTAATCTGTCTAATACTATAATACGAGGAATGGTTGTCAAGTCGAAAATCGCGCAAGAATTAATAAACTCCGGTAAACTTGGGGGTCTGGGGTTTTTGGTCACGAGGAATCGATTGGCGCCGGTTTTGAAGCGCTACGGTCGAGCAGTTCGGAGTTACAGATAGGATATTTTCAAACTTTATTAGTTCGCCATAATGGCTACTTAAATTTTCAAGCGGTAACGTGCTGCCATCTA
>JAPMOQ010048382.1:2613973-2713629 GCA_026543055.1 Argiope trifasciata
AAATTTTCAAGCGGTAACGTGCTGCCATCTATAGCCAATATGGCGAACTAATGAAGTTTTATGTTTATGCTGTTATAGGTTTATAATATGTTTCTTATGTATGTATATATGTTTGGTTTTTCTAAATAAATTTGTCAAAAATATTGAACTTCAACACACTTCAATCTTTACCTTTACCTTACCTTTGTATAGAATAGTTCCCTTTCCAAACTCTAACTTTGTTTAGAATAGTTTACAATGGTGCACTTTAACCGGTTATCTTTTCACCAATGGTTTCACAAATTTTCTTATGGCATGTATTGTTTTGATAAATCACAATTGAAAATTTAAATCTTCGAGTTAGTTTCGATACCTGTTTTCTCCGAGCGGAGCTCGGTCCCCCGCTGGTAATTATTTAAAAGAACTCTATGCCCAAAATTCCACATTCAATAACATTTAAATAATATATATAAAAGAACAAGAACATATGTAATTTTTCAAAAACTCTGCCACAGCCATTTGTCAAAATGTATCCTTTGAACCAAAAAAAAAAAAAAAAAAAAAAAAGGGGGGGGGGGGAAAGGAAAAAAAAAATGGTATCACACTAATTAAAAAACGATATTAATTAATTATGTAAAACAATAATTACATTGAAAATACTAATTAAAATTTAATATAAGAACTAAAATTACATTACTAAGAAAATTTGGAGAAAATATTTCAAAATATTAATTTTGTTAAAAAAAGGTATCAAAAGATTTATATACTCATTCGACTACCGTAATATTTAACTTCAATGTTAATGTATCTGATCAACGTTATCGACAGACTTCCTAACATGCGCAGAACGCTTAAAATTGAACACAAATAGTTTGTGTTGGTACATGACATGGGACTGTAAATTGGCCCCATTATGAAGGAAGGTGTTGTAAAATAAGTAGCTCTCTTGTTTTTCATCAGTTCAAATTTTTTTGATTTAAGCTTATTTTATTTATTTTAATTTCTAAACTTTTGTCTTGTCTAAAACTGTTTCTCTTGATTATACAATTTAATTATCCTTCGTTATCTTTTACAATTATCTGTCAAATAAATATGTGAGTTTCGAATTTTCATTTGGACATATTTCATCGCTTCTATAGGAAAATTAAAAAATCTAAATCTTACTTAAAGCAGAGTTACCTGGTTCACGATTGGAAAAAAAAATAATAAAGGAAATTTGAATGTAGGAAACTACTAAAAGATTGAATGACCTGTTTGCTATGTTCGTAGAAATTGAAGCATGACTAAATCTTTTTCTTCCATAATTTCAATTATTTTGAAACGATTTGTTGGACTTTTATACTCGATAGTTTTTGACTCTACAGAATTATTTAAAAGACTAAAATTTTGGGATTGTAATTGAAAAACTTCAAGATTCTATTAACATAAATATGTAAATAACCATTCGTGTGAATCCATTTTACATATTTTTAGAGCACATGCATCCAAATTAAATCAATTTTCTTTGTATTTTGTTCTTATAGATTTTGAACAATGAAAAATGTTCGGATACGTTTTTGAGTGACTGAATTGCACTAGAATTCAATAGCAATCGAAACGACTTACATTCCCATGGTTTCAATACTGTATAAAATAAAAAATAAAAAATATATGTATAAAAAATACATTTCTGGAGTAGTGAATAGAAAGTGAAAAAGTAATGACCAGAAAATTTCTATTTTGTAAAATTTGGAAAAGCTGTGTTGTGTAGTAATGTTTTCAATACGAAACAATAGTCTTTCGTTATATCTCGCAATATTGGGTTCCAAAGTAGTACAATAGAATTTACAATGCTGTAAATTTACGTTTTTTGGTGATGTAGGAATTTGTTCCAATCCCTAGTAGCACACAAATAATCTGCAATATTGTATGACATTAGTTAATATTCGCAATAATGTTTAATACGATATAATATCGCACAATGGGGTCAATTCATGGTCAAATGTCATGTACGAAACAAACCGTTTATATTTTATTTTCATCAGTTCTACGCATGTTGGAATGTCTGCGGATAACGTTGATGAAAGCATTGAATTTAAATGTTAAACTAGCCGAATACTTATAACAATCTTTTGATTTTTTAAAAAAGAAATTAATATTTTCAATTATTTTGGCGAATTTTTTGTAGTAATGTAATTTTCCTTACTATAAAATTTTGATTAGCATTTCCAATGTAATTATTATTTTTGCATAGTTAATTGATGTCGCTTTTTAATTAGTTTAGTGCAGTTTTATTCGTCCCTTTCCCATATAAATTTTTGTATGCAAAGGATACATTTTGAAAAATGTATTACATATGTTTATAAATAATGTTTACATAAAATTACATATGTTTATATATATATAAATATTATTTAAATGTTATTCAATGCTGACTTTCATGAGTATAATTTCTTTTAAATAATTATTACCCTTAAATAAGTTAACATTTTAAAACCTACTAACAAAATTATTACGTTTTTTCTTACGTAATTATTTTTATTGACACTTTAAAGTTTTCAGTTTGCTCAGAGAAAAGAGAATAAAGCTCAAAAATTTGTATGTATTGAATAAATTATGGTTACAATTTCAAATTATTCAATATAAAAGGTATAAATACCATTTTTTAAATCTATGCAGCTTATGAAGCTGATATTTCATTTTAATTTGTAGAAATCATTAAAGAACAAACAAACAAAATTAGACTTTCAGAATTTTTCTTTACACATTTAAAAAATATTGATAAAATACATATGATAATTATTCAAAAAAATATGATCAATGGATGTTTCAATGTAATCACCTATTAAAAATAACTTAAAAATTATTTATTACTCTAGAAAGAATATAAACATAGAATGACAAAAATATCAAAATAATTGATGACATCAATTTTATTCAACAGAAACATTCTAGATGCTAAGCAGTTTTTTATCACAGTTTTTTATTTTTATCACTATAGCAGTTTATTATCTCATAAAAGCAAAATGTTGAGCAATATACTTTCAAAACAAGAGCGTTTCTGAAGTGCATTTTAAAATTCTAAAGTTAAGGCCTTATCACTCGGCGAAATATCGTCGACACTTTTCATCAGCAAAAACAACGAAAGTGATGTCAATTGTGTGAAGTTCTTTCAAAGTTATACATGATTGGTTAAATTTCGTTTGCAGACAATATTGCCGTCACTATCGTCAGCATTTTTAAATGGGTTAGAAAAAGTTGTCGATTACGAAAAACTTGCTTGACTGATTTTTGAGCGTAGAAATGAAAAATTGCTGACGAAAAGTGTTGGAGATATTTCACCGTGTGATAAGGCCTTTATGTTGATAAAAATTACATTGAATGAATATCATAAAATAAAACAAAAATATTCAATACAGTAAATTTAATAAACACGAATAAGGTCATGATAAATATATATGCAAATAGAAATTAAATAGGATATAAAGGAAAGCTGGAAGAAACACTAATGTTTCTACAAAATTTTATGATTCAAAATCAATATATTAAAGAAACAGGGAAAAGCATCCATGAAGCAATGAAATTGGAAATAAAAACATATATTATAAATGCTGATATGGAAATTAATTTTCAATGAAAATACTTGCATTTCTTAAAACAGAAATCACTGAGGTCCACAATGATAAGTCATGACATTATAACAATCAATTTCAGTTTAAATATAAAAAAAAAAGAATAATTATCAGAAAAAACACTAAAAGCCTTATCACACGGCAAAATATCTTCGGCACTTTCTCTCAGCAAACGACAGCGAATGTGACGTCACTTCAAAGTTTCACATGATTGGTTGAATTTCGTTTGCGAACAATATTTCCGAAGACATTTTTGAACTGGTTAGAAAAAGTTGTCGATTACGAAACTTTCTTGACTGGTTTTTGAGGGTAGAAACGGAAAAGTGCTGGCGAAACTTCACCGTGTGATAAGGCCTTAAGGAGAATAAACAGATTACTCTTTTTGCTATTAGATATGATTACCCGGCAAACAGGATAATATGAATTGCTATAAGATAAAAAAAAAACTTTAAGGTTCATTATAAAAAAAAGTAAAACCTCACGATGCATTTTATTTTAATGCCATCAAGAAAAAAAAAACAAAAAAAAAAAAAGATACAAAACTTATTGATACTTATTGATTAATACTTATTGATACCCTTACATTGGATATTTTGCAGTCATCAGTTTTTTTTAGAAATATTAATTTGAATATAGTTCTTTCCTTTAAAAATTCAGGACATTTCAATTTATATCGTATTTTTTGCAGTCTTTGTTCAATTTGTAAAAATTTATCTCACCACAACATCTTTCAGTTCTAATACATCCATAATAAATTTAATAATAAGTTTCTTGTCAGATATGCTGTCGCAGTATAAAAATTACTGGAACACCATTGGTTTCAGTTTCCTATAGTCAGTAAATGGGCACACATTGAATAAATTCCTTAAAATGATAGTAGCATATCACCGACTTAGAAGAAGGCTTACATTCTTCTATTCTATTGCTAACAACGCAATTCAAGATTGTTGAAAAAAAATCTTAAAACACACACACACACACATTTTACACTGCAATCACTCTTCAATTTCAAATGAATTAAAGTATCCAGAATCACGCTATATTTCATCTTTTCGCATATAATCCAAGGGAGCCCAGCCTGTAACTCAGTATTGTACAATATTGTGCGATATTATATGATACTAAGCAAGATTTCATAATATTAAACATTATTGCAAGTATTGATCAACGTCATACAATATTGTATGTTATTTTTGTGCTACTAGGGAGTAGGGATAAGATGAAAGAAAACTATTCAACTTTATAACTTGAAATGTAAACAAAACATTCGCGTCATAGTTGGTGGAGAACGTTAATGACAGACTCATGTACTAAAGCTTTGCGAATGAACATAAGTACATAACACGTGACTTTTACGTCACATGAATTGATCACATATTATACAATATTGAGTAACTGGCTGTGCTGCCGGCAATACTATAAATGTTCTCAAGTATATTTATAGTTATTTTCATTAGTTTTAATATCTTGTTAGAGTGTGAAAGAAGGGTTTAAAAGTTCTTTCTGAATTTCTTGATTGTTTTTAATCGACATTTTATACATTTAATCTCACTTTGAGATTAGAAGCTAAGACTTTTTTCTTAACTGACAGTATCAGAGCCCCTAGACTTCAGCTAAATTTGAAATTCTCTTATGAATTATGGGCCGTGGTAGCCTGGTGGTTAAGGCCACCGCAGAACCGTCGTTTGAGAGGGTCTCTTGCACGTTAAATCTGTCAGGCCAAACGTCCTCCCGCTGGTGTGGTATGGTGTGGAGAGGGGGAGGGTGCCAGTTCAGGTGTCGTCCTCATCATCTGACCATGGTTCAAAATCACGAGGCCCATCCCAAAATAGCCCTCGTGTTGCTTTAAACGGGACTTTAATATAACTAAACTAAACTAAACTCTTATGAATTATGATACTTTCTCGATAGTAAGTAGCGAGGAGTTCTACACTTAATTCTAGGTTGTTCTTTTACTTTAATGGTTTCTCTTTCAATTCTGAATTAATAATATAATTCGGAACCAAAGAAGCGTTAATTTCAATGTAAATAAGATTTATTATTGAAATTTAATATGGAAAAAAACCAGTTTAAATATTTATATGGAAGAAAATTACAATCTTTCCAAAGCCATTTAACGCTTTTTCAGCTTTGAATTAATTAATGAAAATTAAAATATTACTATCAAGAAAACATTAAAATTCTCTATATAAGAAAGATTTTTCATTAAGCTTTTAATAATTTATTGCATATAATAATGTCTCATTTTTTTAAAATAATGAAAGTAAGATGGAAATTTTTTTAAACATCCATAAATAGTAATTTTTCTTTGATTTAATTTGCCTTTTTTACTTTATTTCATTTTTTAAATTTATTTATTTTATATTAAATAAATAAAAAGATAAGACATTGTTTTGCAAAACTACTGGTTTTTAGGGTCAGGACAAAGAATAAAAATTAAGATATTTACCTACAAATATGACTGTTAACCAGCTAGAGCATTCAGATAAAACTGAATAACAAATTTCTTACAATCGTAAAAATGGATTCTAATTCATAATAATGTCACTGGGAATACTGAAATATGAGAAATATTTAATAATATGAGAAAATATGTGATAATTAGTGTGGCGAACTTGAAGTAAAATATTTGAAAATTAATGGATTATATCAAAATTTCCTTTAACCAACATATTTTTTAAAATATTTTACTTCCATGTTTTTTCCATGTTCAATCCGGAAAATTAATTCCGTTTCTACATGTCGTTTACAGGAAATATACAATCATTTTGTCTAGCCCTCTAGTTATTAATAATAGCACGGAACTTAACTTAAAAAAAAATCGTATAATTTGAATGTTAAATGGGATTTTTTAATTTTTTTTACCGTATTGCAAAGTATTATCCCCCCCAATAAAAAATTAATTAATGAAATTTTTACAGATCTGGGAATTAATCTGGTTTCTTCTTTGTTTAACATTTATCGTATTTGGGTTAACTTTAGTATTTATTTATCCATTTCACAAATAAATACTCAACTGCTCAAATAAAAATATTATTTTTTAAAATATAAATACTTTTAATTAAACGATAAACAAATATTCCGATTTCTTAAAGAAATACTTTTTCTAGTTTCTATAGACTGCTCTACTTCCTATTCTGCTTTGGTAGCTTATTAAAAAAAAAAGAATAAAAAAAAACACCCATATTTTTTTCTACTTCATATTGGCAACACTCTTAATATCTTTGGTATATTTTCAATTCGTTCATGTGAAATTAAGTCAATAGCGCTCATTTATTATTTCTATGTTTCTTCATATTTATTATAATATAAAATGTGATTCTCTTGGTCAATATATATACATTAGCGATTCATCATCTTGATTAGTTTATCTGCACAATGGTATGTAAATCTTAGTTCATTGTGTATATGATGTTACTTTGATGTTTATGATAATCTGTTTATAGTAAAATTAATCTAATTATTTGTGATAATCTCTCTTTCATTTCTTCTTATATTTATTGGCGCTTTCGTTCTTAGCTAGGATGTGAGAAAATATTATGATAATGCTCATGCTGACATGAAATACAACCGGCATTTCGCTTACTGTATTCTATAGTTCCATGTCAAAAGTTTTACTGTTAAACTGAAAATATATTCTTTAATGTTCAAGCCTGATTGTTTTTACTTAATTTGTTAGAGCACTTTTAAATTTACTTTCTTTTGTGATACTTTATGAAATCTTCAAAACCCTCTCGTTTTATAAGTAATGGCTAAATATGTATTATTCCTTTATACGAGAAACATTTTTCCAAATTGAAGCAGGTTTTACTGGTATGAAAAAAAAAAACATTTAAAAGTCCCACAATATTGGTGGTATCTGTGATATTAGAATTTAAAACGTTTGTGTAGTGTTTCATTCTCTTAATGATTGTTATAGTTCTATAATTGTGCTTTAAATGCACTCTAATATTCATTACAATCGTAAAAAAAGAAAAAAAAGGTAATTTATATTTGTCAAGCATTACTTGAGCTCATTAACATGTATATTTTGATTATTCAAGATAAAAACTGATTGAAGACAAAATTATTTTGAATAGTGCATATAAAGGTTTTTGGGTTTAGGTTTTTGACTTTTTTATAAAACAGATTTGTTATTTTCTGAAGAAAAATTTAATATGCAATCACTTCTGTCAAACTTTTTTTTTGTAGGGGAGAGTGGCTCACCTTGGGACACTTTTTTTCTTTTATTTTTCTAATTTTTTTATATGGATAAATTGTTTTCAAAATTTTATTTGTGATTTATTTAACCTTTTTCTACATTATTATACTATTATTAATCCTATATGTAATATAGAAAAATTTTTAAAAAAATATTTAGTAAACCTGTTTTTTGTCCCGAGGTGTACTACCGGGTAGCTCACCTTGGGACAGTTGAAAATGGAACTAAGAAGTTCAGTAATTGAAGCACAATATATCTTGAACTGTTTATTGAAGGAAAAAAAAGCATTGCAAGCCATTAAGATATTATTTAAATTAAATTAACTTAAAATTAATTAACAAATTTTATATGCGATTGTAATCAATTGCTGTGAATCGAAGACCAACCCCAAAGAACGTTCAGTACTTTGTTTTGGTTCTTTGAGTTTCAACAAAATATCACTAGCGTTTACAAAAGATTTGTCCTCTTTATCAGGATAAATGAAAGTCCATGAATCATTCAGTCTTCTCAAAAAGGATACTTCATACTCATCTGCATCGATTTTTTCTACATGACCTATGAAAGCAACAATAGATCGTTTACCGACAAATTTTACAGCAGCGAAGTCTCCAACTTTTAACTTTGTTTTATTGCAATCATCACTATCACTGTAATCATCATATAAATCATTAACTAGCGGTGTACTCCCAGATGTATTTCCCAGTAACTCTTCAAGCATTGACTCTTCATCTTCACTGCTCAAATTAAGCTGTTTTTTTATCCTCTTCCTCTTTTTTAAATTTGCATTTTGTTTGTCTTTAACTTGAGACACTTTAGGGTTCTTTTTACTATCATCTTCAATTGTCTTTTTTTCGGGAGTGTCCGTGTAGATAGCCGATCGTCCTCTTTTTCTGCCTCTATTGCTAGCCTTTCGAGGCGCAGCCTTCGGAAACGGTCGTACATATTCAGGGGTTTTAGGAAAAGACAAGTCTGGAGACTCGTTAATGCTTTGAGTGGATGAACTCATTGATGGAGTAGGCCTATCTGTGACAAAAGCTGATAAAAATTCATTGTCATCAAAAATATCACGATTGAAAGGATGAATTCCAGTTACTTGAAAACCAGATACAATGTTTTTTGGTGTAAAAGAAAGGGGATATGCATAGCCTACGCATTCTGCAACATCATAAATTGATATAGGCCTCCCAGCATGATTAAGCATCCATTGATTACAAGCTCTATTATACTGTCCTTTAAACACGCTAAACACTGTGCGGTCCAAGGGTTGTAGCTTATGGATTGTATGGGGGGGCAAAGTGAGCAGAATGATTCCATTTTCTTTACAAAAGTTTATAGCTTCTAATGTTATATGTGTATTGTGGTTATCGATAATCAAAATAACACTGCTATCTTTTGACGTTTTGGTATGTTGCACAAAGTGTTTAAGATAGATTATAAATATTTCTGGTGTTGTCCAGCCACTTGGATTTGCAGCTCCAATGGTTCCAGGTGGTGCCCCTTTCAACATATGTTCCTTAAAGTACTTTCTAGGAAAAACCAAAAGTGGGGGAACAGCATTACCAATTGCATTTACTGCAGAAATAATTGTGACAAGTTTCCCTCGTTCCCCCGATGTCATTTGGCCAACTTGTTTAATGCCTTTTCCAGTAATTACTTTAGGTGGAACATGCACTGTTGTAATTCCTGATTCGTCAAGATTATATATTTCACTGGCTGCAAAGGCTTTAAGCTGCAGAAGTGTTTCCAAGTTATCAAAAAATTTGGTAACATTGTCCTTTGTAAAACTGGTGGCGCGAGAAATACTTGTTGCTTCTGGTTTTCGAAGAGAAAACATGGAACTATGTCTTCTTTTAAATCCAATGTACCAGTCCTTTCCAGCTTTTTTTTCTTGCTCCCATCTTGAAGGAATTCTCTTTTTATTTGCTGAAGCATATTCATAAGCAAGGGTAAGTGCATCATTAATTGTAAGTCCATAATGGTATTTTGAAGCTTGCAAAATATATTTTACCAACTGTTCTTCTTCGCCATCAGTGAATATTTTTCGACTTTGTATCTTTGACTCATACTTGAAGTTACAATCTGGCTGTTTACTTTTTTTAAAAGCATTGACATGGCGGTTCAAAGTAGTTTTACTAACTTTGTAGACTGAAGCAGCTTGCCTAAAAGACATTTCACTAGAAAAAATTTTTGCAGCAGCCTTTTGAATATTCTCAGCACGAACCTTTTCATTTTTAGGTATTCTTTCTTCCTGATCCTTGACATTGATAAGCCTGATAAGTTCCTAAAAGAAGAAATAAAAGCTATTAATAAACACAAGTTATGTAGATTAAATAAAAAGATACTTTAAGCACAATATATTTTTGCAAAACTATCTGAAATAAAAGTTAGTAAGGCATATGTTGTGTCCCAAGGTGGACCACCACAACCTGTCCCAAGGTGAGCCATACACACACTAAGATATTTTAACATGCCATGTTGTTAGGCTTAGTAGTAGAACAATAAGTAGATATTAGTTTTAAAGAGGAAGCTTTATACTTCAATATAATATCTTTTATTTTAAAATATTTTTTGTAAAAATACAATTAACAACTCATTAAAATTTTACATGAAAGTTACTAAACATGCTCTAAAAATAAAAATCACAATAAATTCTTACCTGCTTCATGAATGGAATCCAAACACGTATCACAATTTGACTATGACGCCATCTATCTACAACAACAAAAGCTAAGAATTATTTTAAAATTTAAGGCAAAAAATTGAGGTGTCCCGAGGTGTACTGTGTCCCAAGGTGAGCCACTCTCCCCTATGTATAATTGAGGTGAATTAAGACAGAATTGTGATTCTTTCTCGGATTCTTTTTCGAGTTTTTCTTTTGATGCTCTCATTTTTTATTTGATTTTTTAAAAAGCCAAATATCCCAAGAAAAAAATTATTTTCCTATAATATGTCTATTTTTGAAGGAGGGGGAGATAATTTTTTTTACTTCAGTTCCAAAATCAAGATAAAATGAAGTGAAAAAATTTAAATAATAATAAATAAATATTAGATACACATTGAATGCTTATGAAAAGTAATGATTATCTAAGTGCTTTATGATATCCTTAGATAATTTACTGTTGCAATGTACAATGGTAATTCATCATGTTTGTTGGAAACATTCTCTGTCTTTAATATAAATGATAGATCTTCTAGATCTGGTGACTAAGGCCATTAGTATTGTATGGTGCTTACAATTTGAAAATGTTCAAGTATCCTGCTATTAGTTTTTGGCAACCACAGCCTTAGTTAATTATAGGTACGTGGAAGTAGAAGATTACTGACAGTTTTCTTATCCAACATGTCCGTTTTGACATGACACATGCCATAAAAAACTTGTGCCATGACCACCTTTCTTCATGAATCTAAAGTTGAGTTAAGTTTTAGTATCAGGAACTCAATTTGGCTTCTGAATTTGATGTCATTCAAACTGTGAAGTATGAGCTTACATCTTTAAAGAGATCTGCAGTTTAATTTTATGTGTAAAAAAAGAACTATGTTACAGTGAGCCAAAATCTGCAAATGCAAGGAAAAAATTACTATCAAAAGAATCTGCAAAAAAAAAAAAAAAAGCTAAGCATTGAGAGAAATAATTATCTAAAAAAATTGGGGTCCTATGTCTCTGGAATTTCTTCCACTTCTGTATCTTGTGCATAGGTTTGTTGTACCAAAATGACTGATGCTCAACATCATACTATGAAATCCCTATTAGGTCATGCAAATGAAAATCTTGTAAAAAGAAAACAAAATCCAATAATTTATCCAAGATATGCTTTTAAGATCCACTGAGTATTAAAGAAATATTTACTAAAATATGTTGATGAAGTTATTTATAATAAATTACTGGATTTCCTTTTCATGATTATTCTCTCTCTCTCTCACTCTTTCTATATATATATATATATATGATTTTGATTTAGATAATAAACTTCTCAAAGCATATTATTCTGGAAGTAAAATTACTTTACTTCTTAAAGCGTATTTGAGGAAATCATCTGCTATTAATTTTTTGCTTTCATAAATATCTTGAAAGGAATATCCAAGTCACTTGGGTTGTAATTATAAAAATTGCATTTACGTTATAGATTATTTAATTCTTATTTTTTCCATGTTTTTAATTTGTATGTTATTTTCTGCCATATTTTTGAACTTCCACTTTTTCTGTCTTTTGGTCTATCACATTCCTGAATAAAGTTAAAAGCAATTTCAATGTTAAAAAGTTATTTTTTTCCTATTTAAAGTTATTTGTGATATAGAGATTTCTTTTACTATAAAATTACTTTTTCTTCTATGCCTGATTTTTGAATGAAGAAAATATGTTTAGGATTTATAAAATGAACAGAATTATATTACATAGCTTATTAATTTTTTAAAGTTGATTTAAAAAATGTTTTTACACTTATTTTATTAGCATTTTTCATATTTTATCAAATAGTTTTTTTGCTTTTTCTTGAATGTTAGTTGTATTTAATCTCCAATACATAATGCATTATGTTTAATCTTTAGTGTATAATTATGATCCTTTCAACAGAGAAAGAATTTCTCATAAAATTAAGTTGTGCTTGATATAATAGTATCATTAAAATCATAAAGTATCTGTGTCATCTATTTCAAATTTTTTTTGTAATTTGTCTTTTATGATTATGTAATTTCCTTATCTGATTCTTTTTGGTAGCTAATCAGGTAATTAGCAAAATATTTTTTCATCTGTTTTTAACAATGGAAGAAAATAACATCATTAATATATTGGGTGAAATAGTGAAAATGATAGAAATTTCATCGCAATAATAAAATTTATTTGTTAAGAAAATTAAAAAAGAAAGTTCACAAAAACATGTAAATCCAGTACAAAAAAATAATCAGATATTTAAATTTGCAGAGTTAAAAAATTAAACTTGTGGAACTTATCTTTATAGTGGAACTTTGCTTAATGAATTTAATTTGTTTCTGAATCTTTCTCATTATGTGAAATGCTCATCAAGAGAATGCACGATAATTACAAATGATGTAAAATTAGATCATAAGTTCCATTTGGAAAAAAAAAAATGTATTAAAGTAATTTATTATTCAATAATACTTGCATTTTTTTATATCAAGAAAATTATATTTGTCTTTGGATTTGCTTCAAAATTTGCTACAAATGCATTATTGTTAAATGAATTTATAGCGCACATAATTTCTTCTTAATTAAGATGAATTTTTTTTTCAATTTAAAATTAATAATTATGCATGTTGTTCAGATTCTCTAGATTTTACTGGAAATCTATTCTGCTGTAGCTTTTATATCCTCTCTTTATCGTATCTCCTCTACAGATTCTTTTTTCTTTTCTCCCTCTCTCTCTTTCTTTCTTTCTTTTTTTTTTTTTTGTGAGACAGAATGAAGCTTCATAAGTTCCTCATTATATTTGGCAGTTTTCTCTTTACCAGCTCATCTATGTCATTTTTATTCATTTTTAACCTCATAATTTTGGTCTAACACACAATCTCATTGATTAAGATTCTACCAGTATTTATGCAGAGTCTTGCTTAACCATATTCTCCAGCCAAACTTTCTTCCTTAAAGATATAAGAGTCCTCTTCAAACAGAAGCTCAAAATTGATATCTGAGATACAAACTAATCCAGCAAATGGCTTCATAAGGTCTCTGTATTAATTGTTTTGTGATAAATTACTTGTTAAGAAAGTTTTTCTCTCTCTCTCCTCATTATGTAAAGCATTCAGATTGAAGCATACATAGCTTTCAAGGTTTGACTGTATTTCAAAAGTTATTTAAGTAAAATGTCATTTTGTTCAATTTTTAATAATTAAAATAAAAAAAAATTCTAATTTATATTCATAGGCATCAAATAGTCCAAAGCATCTTTCAAATGGACCACCAGGCACTCGGCCATTAATGATGCCTCCGCCACCTCCATTTGGAGTAAGTAGCTTTTAACTTTTTTTTTTGTATTAAATTCTATGATTTTTTTTAATGTCCAAAGTATGATTTTTTTTATTTGTATGAAAGTTATATTTGTTGAATAAAGAATGTGCGTTTGTAAAATTTCTATACATTTTAAAATTGAAAAATATAGCAATATAAATAGTAGGTTTTTGAATAAAAATTTTAAATTTCTGATCGATAGATGTCTTTTCATTTTGCTCACGAGCCATGCTTCAAAAAATTTGTTTCTGCTGCCTAAAAATGTTCAAATTAATTCTTGTAGAAATTTCCTATTGCTTCTTTTGCTTTTGATTGGTATTTTGTAAAACATTTATTTATTAATATCTAATACTATTAGTCATTATATTTTTATAAATATGTTTTCAATAATTTGATAGCAAATTAATTGAAATCTTCTTCTTTAATTGCTACCCAATTGTAGATTTTATTATTTTGATATAATTCAACTGCATAGGGCATTTCGATACATACTTTTCAATGAATGATAACTTTTCATTGAATTTTGTCCATTTAGATTAGAATATAAAGTGTACATATTCACATCTGTTGAAAATGAAATATCTTTAGAATAGTTCATGGAAGGAATGTTGGAAGTTTGACTAAATCGTACAAATTTCTTCTAAATCCTTCTAGTAGGGTCTTTGCATTGCATTTTATCCCCCTTAAACCAAAAATTTTACTTGTATTTTAGTTGAAAAGTTAATATAATATTTCACATTGATTATTAGGATTCATAATCAAAGCTATTCCAAAGTTTGTTCTATTATAAATTTGTAAATAATGTCTGAATGAAAAATTTGTTGTAAAATTAAATTAAAAAAGTGTCATTTTAAATTGTAATCATCTATGACTGAAGACCACTGCTGTAACATTTGTATTAACAATGTTATTAACTATTCTATTAAACTTTTTTAAAATCTTTTTTTTCTTTGAGTGAAAGGATTTACCTTTAAAAAAAAGATTAATATACTGATTGCACTTAATCTTTTGATATAAAACAAGTTTGATAACCTCTTTCTAAAAATGTAATTGTTTTTTTAATTTCATAACTTTTTTTAGGTAGAATTTTTATTTTGTTTATTAATTTTTATTAGAATTCCCTAATAAAAAATACTAGAGATGCAAAATTTTGTTTAACAATTAATGAAAGGGGGAAAAAGGGGTTGTTTTTTTATTAATCGCTTCTCCCTTTTGCATATTGATCATTCCTAAAAATATAAGAAACTAAGCTATTAGCCAATATAAAAACTAAAAGCATGCAAATTTTTTTTTATAACTTATTAGATATTGATGACAAAATTATTTTACTATTATAGTTAACACCTCCACCAATACCTCCAAATTTTATGGGCAGTCCTATGAGGCCTGGACCTCCAGGAGGAGAGGGCATGCGGCCTCCAATGATGATGCCTCCAACTGGCACTCCTGGAATGCCTGTTCCTGGCCCTTTCCCTGCTCCAGGAATGCCAGGACCAGGATTTCCTATGCCTGCATTTCCACGGGGTATGGCTCCAGTTCCTGGAATGGCCCCACCTGGTATGTAATGACATTCTGTTAATAATTGCTACCAATTTAAATATTTTTTCGTTAAATTTTTGAGAAAATATTGGTAAATCAACTTTTTTTTTTAGTTAGTTGAATTACTATACTTATTTTTTGTGCAAATTTCTGATTATTTCTTCATATAAATGAAAAAGATTATTACATTTAGAGTGCATTGAAATGTAGCTATAAGTAAAAAGTAGTGCATTTTTGATGACCAACAGAATAATATTTGATGATTTTGAAGTAGCTGCAGTAATAATTTGAATATTTTAGTTGGTGTCTTCTTTTGCTTTGCTATCATTTCCTAAATATCTATAAAGTATTGTATCATTGCTTTTTAAAAATTGGATTTCTATTTTCTTTTGTTGAAATTATTATAATAATAAGGCAATTTTTTTTGTTATCTATAAATTCTTAATTTTTTATTTTAAGGATGCATATGTAATTTTATCAAACTTAAGTGTATATTTTATGTACATATTTATATTACTTTTGTTTTTACGTCTGTTTGCAATGAGTTTATCTTGATCATTGAATATTATTAAAGGAAATTACTAAAACAGTTTTTATTTTTACTGGTTTCTTAAATTGTATTATAAAGAATTACTTGTGTTTGAAACTTTTTTAGGATCTAACCAATTTATAAGAAGTTATGATGAACATATGGATTAATATTGATATTAAAATTACAGATTTAATCAGATAAGCACACAATATCCAAGGATTTAAATTTTTTTTATCTATCACTGCATCATATTTTAAAATCATTATTAGATATTGTTTTATTTAATGAATTAAAAAGTAATTTTGTGATATTTATATGTTTGTAATTGTTAATAGGAAATGAAATAATAAAATTGTGTTCATGTTTAATCAAAAAGAAAATTGCGAAGAGAAAGTGTTTTTAATTTGTATCAGAATAAAATATTAAAAACTTGTAACATTAATTTCACTTAGAAATTCCCTCAGATTCTTGATGGCACTCCTCTCAATTACTTTTTAGGTACCAGTACAACTATTCCTACACCTTCTGTTATATCAGCACCACCATCAAATACTACTGTTGTTACTGCTCCCTCTTCTCCTTCTATAAATGGCATAGCAAAAGAACCTCAAGTAATATATACATTTTTCTTTACATCCGTATTCTTTTGTTTCCTATTTGATGTAGGTTTTTAAGATAGTTTTGCTCTTAATGAGACTGCCTTTTATTATTGAGCATTTTTTAGAATTCTCTCTAAATAAACAATTATTATTATTATTATTGGTTTCTTAAGTTATATAACATAGGATTGCTTGTGTTTAATTTTGTTAAGTCATAACTAATAGAGATATATGACTTATATTAGATTTTGAAAACAGATTGAATAAATAATTAAAATATCAAAGAGATTAAATGTTTTTTGAAAATAAAATGTAAAATGTTTGCCTTTTAATATAATACCATGTAAATGTGTTTAACTATATTCAATATATCTGAATAAAAATTGTGCTGAGCATTTAAATTCTTTGTAATTTTATTTTTCATTTAATTTTAATAGTTATTCTTTCAGGGCAGTTTCTTTAATTGGAACTTTAATGAGAGTTTTACCATTATTCATTATTAAAATATTTATTGTGGAAGAAAGGGACCAATATTTTCTAGATTTTATTTTTTTATTTGATTGTCTGAGAATCTGTTAAAAAAACTATATAATCAAAATTTAACTAAAACATATTTATAATTATTTTATTTACATAGAAGAAAGAATATTAACTAACATTGGCATGAAAGTAAAAAAAGAACAATAATATTGCTATATTATTTTTGATAAAAATTTATTATATCAGTGGCAGCATATAAACATACCAAATTATAAAAATTTTGTCCCATTTTTTTTAAAGCAAATAAGCTTTATTTCAGAGTAAAAAGTTATGGCAATTTTCTAGAAGAATTTTCATATTTAACTTGGAAGATTTTTATACAACAGTTTGTTTGAATTAACTAGATTTTAGTAATAGAAGCATTTCTATGTGCATACCAAAATTCTGAAATATTATGCTTTAATGATTTATAAAATAGCTCCTTTAAGTAAATATAAATTTCTAATGGCAGTTTTCTGTTTTATATTTCTAGAATGAATCTACTGCTAAACAGTCTGAAAAAGTAAGTATTTATTACTGAGTTATATTAATTAAAAATGACACACATGCATATACACAACTACATTAAAAATGGTGTAATAAGTTTCTTTCAGTCAGTATTAAACATTATAAATCCAATGCTGTTGTTTCTTTTGAAAATTCAAGGAAATTATCAATCTCTTTGCAATTTGCTATGTATCAAAAGAATAGGGCAAAAGAAATCATTTAGTAAAATATGTTAGCTTTTTCCTAAATTATGCAAAAATTCCAGAATGTTTTTCTTCTCTGAGTATAGGAAATTAGTATAATATATTGCATAATTATTGTTTGTATATATCAAGCCTATACAATTCCTTTTACATCCTGAATATAGTATTGTATATATAATGTTGATTTTAATAATACAGTGTTAAAATTAATAAAATATTTTAAAATTAAAATCAACGTTTTGCTTGTTTTCCATTCTTGTGACATTTTTTATTAATGATGTATATTTAAATAAGCCACATATCACTGTGTTGAATTTTGGATTGTTTTGTATTGTTTTGTATCATGATGAAAATTTGATAACAATCTGTTTAATTCTATAACATCATTAAGTATAAGAAATTTATATTTGTTTCCTTAAAATGATTTTTAAATTTTTAGGTAGAATTAAATAATTGAAATGAAATTCCTCATTGTTGTTATTGTATAATTTGGCAGTTATTGTTACAGAGCTGAGCATTTTTGTTTTCTTTAGAATTGATATTTTTTCTTATTCTTCATAAGTTGATTTTGTTTTTCTCTTATACATTTCATAGAATGGTGTTTTCTTTTCTGTTACTGTTGAGTTATTGTTTTAATAAGAGGTCGTTGAAACTTCTCTTTTTGTAGAAAAGCAATTGGACAGAGCACAAAGCTCCAGATGGAAGGACATATTTCTATAATCATGTCACTAAACAGTCTAGCTGGGAAAAGCCTGATGAGTTAAAAACTGAATCAGAGGTATGAATTATTTTCTGTTTATATTAGCTAAAAATTATTTTTATAGTTCAAATTTTCTTGTGTGACTTCTGGTTACCTATGATGTATATTTATTATTTCTATTAATAAGGAATCATGTTTTTGCATCAGTTGCTAAAACAAACTTTTTCTGTTTTTAAAGAATATATGATTAATTTAAAGGCACGACATTTCTGAATTTTTAAAAATTTATACATTTTAATAATGAGCAGATGGCGATTAAAAAGAATTTCCAAACTAACCCCATAAGATTCAAATAAAATTGATGCAAACTAGTCTTTTTAATCTAAGTCAGTACTTCTATTTTTCATGATAAATGAGGTTAAAATACTAAAGAGCAATGAGCTTTAGTTGTCAAGACAAAAGTTACTTTATTCAAGAAAATGAATAAAATTAATTTATGAATGAAAATGTTTTTCATTTGTTATATGATAACAATTAATTTAATATAAAATAGTGATTACCTATTAGTTGAGATAGTGAATCTATTAATATAATTTTAAATTTATTAAAGAAAGAGTAATGATATTTAAATTTTCATGTAGCTCATAGTAATTTAAATTCATTGGATAGCCAAAGTATTTGTTTTTGTGAGCATTTATTCACTGGTAATGACTAATGAATTTTTATAAAATCTTAGAAATGAATAATAAAGTCTAAAATTGTTTGCATCTTCCTAAAAGGTTTGCAATTATTTTGAAAATCACTTAATTAGTTAAAATATTTTTTAAGTTCATTCTCTTTTACTTTGTTTTTATAGTCTAATAAAAACATTTAAAAAATATATTACGTTTTTCAAAAATTTTCCAAAATGAATATTTTTGTAATAAAATATTAATACTGTATTTTTTTAACAGCTTCTATTATCACAATGTCCTTGGAAAGAATACAAATCTGAAACGGGCCGAACATATTATCACAATATTCAAACTAAAGAATCTAGATGGACAATTCCAAAAGAACTGGAGGATCTGAAAAGTATGTTTCCTGTGCAAGTTCTATAATTTTTTAAAAATCTATTTTTAATATTGATATTGAGAAAAGGTATTTTTATTTTAAAATGTTAGAATGTTGATCTTTGAATAGAAATAAGAATATTTTTCTAATTTTTTGAAAATCTTTTTATATTTTAAGATTTTTTTTTATTGGGAAAATATTTAGTAACTTTTTTTTCTGATATTACTTGTGATTAAAATCTTTATGTTTGATGATTTAAATATACTAACTTCTTTTGTATAAAATATTATAAAATGTATGCTTTTGAAGCTGCATGCATTAAAATAAAAATAAAATTTTAAAAATTTTGGTAAGATGGTTCATTATAATGTTACCTCAAAACAAAGTATAATTTTAT
The DNA here is from genome assembly GCA_026543055.1 of Argiope trifasciata. Classification (NCBI taxonomy): domain Eukaryota; kingdom Metazoa; phylum Arthropoda; class Arachnida; order Araneae; family Araneidae; genus Argiope; species Argiope trifasciata. Next base: position 2,633,776 of record JAPMOQ010048382.1, read on the forward strand.
GATGAGGCAAATTTATTTCAAATTAATTCTTTCTAAAATTTTTGTTGAAGATAGATAAATTAGTTAATTTCTGACAGTTTGATGTGGTTACTATTTTTATGTATCTGTTTAATTTACTTGTAGTGGTTTTACATTTCTTACCTCTATTTAAGTGACTGACTTAGGACATTATTGGATCAATAATTGCAATAAATGAGAATCTAGCAAAAAAAAAAAAAAAAAAGTGTATTGAAATGAAACAGGAATTAAAAAAAACCAATAATTTAATGTAAAATATCATGCATTTAAGTTAAAATTAAAAAAAAATTCATATCAGTTGAAAGAAATATTTTGCATAAATGAAATTGTTATAATTGCAATAATAAAATTATAAACTTTAAAAGAAATTAAAATATTTCAAGACAAAATTTTGGTTAATGAAATGGAAAATTCTGGCTAATTTCTGATTAATTGAATGAAATTTAGCTTTTGCACTTTGGAAAGTTTACAGTATTCTTTCTCTTGATGTAATTAATGATTCTTTCTCCTGATGTGGAAAGTAAATACTATGTAATCACCATAGCTTTTATTATTAAAATATCAGATGATTTTTAAAAACTGCCTATAATAATTTCCTGATAAATTAAAACTATTTGTTTTATGTGTATTACAAATTGTATTTATAAATATGCTGAAATCTAAGAAAGATTTAAAGAACATTTTAGAATACTAAACAAATCAGGTGTTAATTGAAATTTCCTAGTATAATGAGAAGTGTTGTCTGAAATATTCTACTTGTAGGTTGAAAAAAATGTAATTTTTTTTAGTAGGTAAAATGTATTTTATTCAAACTGTTAAAAAGTACCAAATATTTTATAATTTAAGTAACAAATCTTTCAGTGTTCAATAGACTTTTTTAGGAAATTTCTTATGTAAAACTAAGGAAAGGAATAAAAGGAAATAATAAGGAATAAATAAGGAAATTTCTTATGTAAAACAGTTATGAAGATAAATTTTGTTATTCACTTTAGAAACAAAGTGTATGAAATCATTAAGAGTAGTGTTGAAAAATTACCTCATGACATGTTATTTTAAAACAGTGAATACTTTTATAAATGATGTATGGAAGATATGATTAAGGAAGATTAACATTTTTTTTTCTCCTTCTATTCATTAGTTGCTATTCAGGTGGAATAAATGCATCTGATTGAATTCAAATCCAAATTGCAAATAATATATATATATATATATATATATACATAATGTTTGAAATCCACGCCCCATCCTATTGGAGTTAATGTTCACTAGTGTCTTACAATAACCTCATTATTACTTTGCTACTTTTCCATAGAAATCCTAACTTTTTTATGTTCTATATTGTCTGTATGATTATGCAGGGAAAAAATGAAATTGACTTAATTTTGTAAATACTTATGAATTGAGGTGACCATTGTTCATACTGAATGGATTTATTATGTGATCTTCCAACCAATATTTAATGTCTGTTTTCAAAATAATCTTTAATTCCTTAAATTGATTATCAGAAATATTCTAACCAAATCCTATACCTGCAATTATTTGGTTCAATTGATGAGGATTTTCCCACTTTACTATATCTTTTCTTTTCTTTTCTTTCTTGCTCTCTTTTTTTTAGTAAATAATATTATTGACTTTGTTACCTGGAATGTTATTTTGCAACCTCATTACAAATTTAAATGATTTCATACTAAATAGAAGGATAAAGGTATTAAAATAAACATGACATTTTTCATAAAATAAGAAAAATATATATATATTTTAAATGGTGCAATTCTTATGAAAGCTTATTTAACAAATGCTGTTCCTAGTTTTAAATACTCTCAAAGAAAGAAAATTGTGTGTATGTGTGTTTTCCCCTGTTAAAATTTAATTAACTTGTTAATATTATTTGGATTTTCTTTAAGAACAAATTTTTAATTTCAGATATGGTTGCTGCCAAGGAAGATGGCAGGTAGGTGATTTTTATTAGTTATTATTGGAATTCAGTATTATTTTGTTAAAAAGTTTTCCTTTTCATTTCTGTTATATTTCATTATGAAATGATAAAGATTCATTACATTTATGTTAAAAAAATAAGGAGGAAAAAAATTACACTTCTCAATTTATGTATTATTATAATTTTTTGTGTAATGCTAAAATACATTAAGAAAAGAAAATTAAAAGGCTGGATTAAGAGTTATATGTGTGGTTAGACTTTTTTAAAAAATAACTTTTCTGATGGATTGAATTATGCATGAATATTTGAATTTATTTTGTTAATTTCTAATTGTATTTATAACAATTGCTAAAAAATTGAAAATTCCTGATACTTTTTTTTCTTTATGAATATGCATTGTATTTCCTGCTTAAATTAAAGTAATTTAACTGATTTAGAGGATTTTATGGGTGCGGAGATAATTGCAACTGTAAATTGAAGAAAATGAACATTGAATTTTTTTGTTGTTGAAGAAATGCATATTTAAAAGGGAATTAATTATAAACAATATTCTATTTAATTTATATTCTAGGAATCTGAATAGACAAATAAATCATTAAACAGCCATTGAACTAGAAAATAAATTTTGAATATCAGTAAATAACCATTAGTTGTATATAATGCATTTTTACTGATCTTTCAAAACTCTTATTAAAGTGAAAAAGTAATTACTTAGCTTTTTAGTTTATTATCAATTTTATTCTTTTCTTATCCTAGACATAAACATTTAATTCATTGTTTATACATATAGCTATTCCTGCATCATGCTGAATGTATAGTATATTTTTTGTATTATAGTTTGTTTTGAATACAAATGTTGATAGAATTTTCATTTTGTGAAGAATTATATTAAGTACATTAGATATAATTTTGCTTAAAAAAAGTCAAGTGTAAATAAAAAAAATCTGCCAAAAAATGATTATAAGGCTGTCTATGCTTTATAAGGTTACATGAGAAAGCAAGGAAATTTCAAATAAGTAGTAGAATATTTGACTTTTAATATTCTTGCTATTAGTGAATAATCAAAGATTTTAATTAAATAGTTTATGCAATTCTTTGTATCAACGACATTAAAAATATTCAAAAATATGTTCTTCAAAACTCTTAATTTGATAGGGTTAACTTTGGTCAACATCTGAATTAAACTTCAATGCTTTCTTTTATATTTATTTGTATTTAAAATATGCTATTTATAATGAGGCTCAGTATTTTTTTCGAAACTTCTGTAAAGTTTTCTGTTAAAACAATTTTTCATGCAATTGTAAACATAATCTATTGATTCTATTTCATTTAAAATATAAATAAATAACAAAACACATTATTGTGTTTTGTTTCATATAATAAAACTGTTTGAAGATTGTACTGATTGGTTTTTTTGTAGAAGGCATAATCTATATTTATATCTATACTTATAATAAAGCTCAATGTGTATATGTGTGCATGTGTGTTGGCGCTCTACAGGCTAGATCTTTGGACCTACAGCTACCAAATTTGGTACCTGTATACCTTGGAGGTGGAGAATGTGCACCTCGGAGCACTTTTTTCAAATTTTTATTTAGAATTTGAATTAATTAAAATTTAACCGAAATTTCGAAGTTTTTCCGCTATAACTTCCGAAAATATGATCGCACAAACATAATTTTTACACCAATTTAAAGATTAAAAAATTAGCTTTCTTATGGTATCAGTGTTTTAATGTATAACTCAAGCTCCTAATTTTAACAAATTTTTAAAGAAATATTTTAATTATGTTTTTTTTAGCACATGATTGGAAAAAATAAAATAAGAAAAAATAAAATAAAACAATGCCGGAAGTTCAAATAAAAAAAAACAACTATCATCACAAATCAAATCTTAAAGAATTACAAATTAGAACAAGTGTTTGGATAAAATAACATAAATATAAAATGTGATATCTTCTAAAAAAATAAATGCAAGGCAAAGGATTCTATGATCGTTTGCAATATCTATATCATTAATTCCATAAATTATCTTTATTTACAGTAAACTTGATTGAATTTAGACAGGATATACATTGAAATCCCGACTTAATGGCATATTTCTATAATTGTTTGCAATATCTGTATCTTTGATTCAATAATTTTTTTCCCTTTTTTGCTTTCTTTAAAAAACATATTTAACATTTTGGCAATATCGCCGAAAAAAACATTTTTAATATTTTGGAAGCATAATCGATAAATTGTTCGAGCATTAAACTCAAAAAGTTTTTCCAAATAAAGTTACTGACTCTTTAACTACTAATAACTGAATCTTTAAACTTTAACTATTTCTTAAATTTTGGCTAATGAATATGTGATTTAATTGAAAATTTTAGAACGCATTACTCATGGCGAACCAGCTGGTCACCAAAGGCAGCTAGTATTTAAATAAGAGAAGGCAATCTATATAAGTTTGTAAAAACTTTGTTTACATCAATTTCTAAATCAGTTTTGAGCTGTTTATTTTGGTTAGACTTTGTTATTAGTTTTCATCGTTTTTATTGCCCCCATCAATCGAGTTTTAATAAATAACTAAAATTCAGATTCCATTGCAGTGTAAATTTGCCATTTTGATCTTTAGAATTCTTTTACTTTAAATACAAATTTATGATAAAAGAAAAAAGAAGAAAAACTATTTTCAGAATTTTGAATGATGTATGCTATGTGACATTTCAATTTTAATGTGGAATATCTGTATATATTTGTTCTTTTGATGCCTTAAATATATAAAAATGTTTCAATAAATTTTAGTGTGCCCAAAATTTCTTCTCCTGTTCCTGCACCTACTCCTACTTCAGTTACAAATGTTGCTTCACCTTCAAAAGTTAATTCTGTTGGCGCCAACTCTCCTGTAGTTGCCTCACCTATGTCTGATGGCCAAAATTCAATTGCTAATATTCAATTGCCTACAATGGCACCTTTGTCTGAAAATATTGGTACACCTTCTGATCAAGGTGATGCTGATGATAGGTAAGTATTTAAAATATTCCTTTTTTATTTTTATAATGTTTTTTGATCATTTAAGCACAAAATCTTATAACTGATAAAGTTATTGTAGCTTAAATTAATTCATTCCTGTATATTAAGGTCTCATAACTTATTCCCTTAGTCATTAAAAGCTCATTTCTCCATGGATGTTGTGAGAAATCTGATAATAAAAATTAATTTGTAGTTAATATTGGGTGTAAGGAAAACATTTTGGCATTTGAAGAAAAGAAATTTGAATATAAAGTATATTATTAGAAATATTTTGAATCTGCTTGGTCAGTTGTATTTTGACGTCTTCTTTATTTCAGGAGGGAGGAGATTTTTAAAAGAAGTTTTCTTATATTTTCACAACTATTTAAGATTTTTCTTATGAATCATGATATTTCAAAACAGAAAATTCAGGGTCATGGTGATATGACAGATCAGAAAGACTTAAATTTAAAAACAATTTTTTTATTAATATATTTGCATTACTAGTAGTGTGAAACCTTGAATTCTTAAATAAAATACTTGGGTAATATTTTCATTTTATTAGCTATATTATAACATGTGTATTTCAAAAATGCTTGAAAAATCAGAAATATTTGAATAACAATATGTAGTTGAAATATATCTAAGTTAAACATTAAAGCTTTTAAAAAATATATTTTATTTGTTTTTTAACTCTTGAAAAAATATTTAAATAAATACTGACCACCATGCCAGTATTAATGTAAAAAATATTCTGAAGAATATTTGAAATTCATAATCATTTTTTGATTAGAATTTATTTTTAAACTACAGAGATGATGCAGGTGAAGAAGAAGACCCATCCAAAGTTATGTTCAGAGATAAAAAAGAAGCCATTGAAGCCTTTAAAGATTTGCTCAGAGATAAAGTAATATATATTTTTGAAAATAAACTTATCTAGATATGATATTTTGATTTTTAATAAATTCTGTAATTTAGCATTTATATTATTTGACTGATTTATTCTATAATATATTACCTAATTCTATAATATATTAATTAATTCTATTCATAATATATTACCCAATGGTACTCTTATTTGAAGTATTCATTTTCTCTCTTGAAATATTGAAGCCAGTTTTATAAATAAGGGAAAATAAATCCTGTTTTCTCTTAAAATTTTAGTTTCAATATTTTATTTAAAAATTTTAAAATAAGAGTTGTTTGTTTCTGCTATTTTTTCTTCTTCCAAATAAAGTTTTCAGTGATTATATATCAAAATTTTAAAACATTTGGCATATAATAAACAAAATGAAATGTTCAACAAATATAACAAAATATTTCTTTCATTACATAAACAAAAAAGAAACCTTCACAAAATGAGTATACTGAAACTTGCAAAACCAAGACTGCAAATTTGCAAATCATAGAACCAACATGTTTTTGTTAATAATGACAATTGTAACGGCTATTAAATGAAAGCAAAATGACTTAACATGATCCAATTTTAAAGCATTAATATTTAGATATTGAAATCCTATTGTATTTTAAATATGTAAAATTCAAAAATCTGAAGCGTGATAACAGCATCACTTTGACAACATTTAAGAGATTTGGATTAAATACTCGGATTTTTCTTGTTTTGCATTGTTTTTAGAGTGAAATAAATTTAAGTTAATATTAGCAGTTTATATTGCTATCAAATGTTAATGGTTAAAATAAGCAAACTATTAATTTTGTCACTGAAGTGTAATTTCTTCAGACACCTGTAGCTCTTTTTATGTACTTGCTAATTTTGTAATAATAACAAATTAATATATATTTTTATTGTTGTTGAAAGATTATATTATTATAACTGAGAAATAATATTTTAACTAAGTTAAAACTTTACATTTATATATTATGTAAAATAAATAAATCCTATCCTGAACCCTGTATTTCAATTTTCTACTCTGAAATTACAGCATAGATATTATACAAATTAAATATTAATTTGTGTGTAATCTTCCCCTAAAATCTTGACATAAATTTGCTAAATTCTAAAGCTCTGCTTTCTTATTGAGAATCTATTTACTGTGTTACTTCCTGTAGAAAACTATGCTTTTATATGGCAAAGAATAATTTGTTAGAAATATCATTTATATATTATAAATATGAAACATGAAAATTCTTAACGAATTGTTGAATTTAATATGGCATGCATACTTGTCATATGTATTAGTCATATATCATATGCATACTTGTCATATATATTAGTCATACTTGTCATATATCATATGCGTACTTGTCATATATATTACTCATACTTGTCATATATCATATGCATACTTGTCATAAAGACTTTGGAAATTATCGGTTTAGATTTTTTCAAATATTCTATAGCATAATAGTACCAAATTGTTCCCTTAATTGACTTTCTCTTTCATTCTTATACTGCATAAAGTAGTTTATGTAAGAAGTTTAAACGTGAATGTTTTCATTTTTATTTTGCTCTGTTATTGGATATTTTATTGGTAACATTTTTAATACATAATTTTTAATTTTGTTTAGTGTTATATTGATAATGCTGTATAATTTTGTATCTTATTCATATATTTCATATTGTTAAAATTTGTAATTAGTTTTATCATTTGTTAACATTCACTCTATTGATGTTTTTTTAAAACAATTAAATCTGCTAACATCAATCTTTATTTCAGAATGTTCCAAGTAATGCTACTTGGGAACAAGCATTAAAACTTATTGTGAATGATCCCCGCTATGGAACGTTAAAAAAGCTGAATGAGAAAAAACAAGCTTTCAATGCTTATAAGACTCAGCGATCAAAAGAAGAAAAGGTTTGTTATTTTGTCTAATTGACTGAATTTTTGAGAAATTCAGGCAAACATTTATTATTGTTTAATTATTGATCTTTTAAGGATTTTTTTCACTGTATTTTATTTTTATTTATTTATCCATTCATTTAATTTTTTACTAGTTAAACAAAGATCTATTCAGAATTTAAGTTTAAAATTTACATTAATTAATAAATATGCCATATTAGTATTTGCATCAGCCAGTTAGTAATTTAAAATGCTCTAATTGCCTTAACTTTTTTAGAAAAAGAAGAAAAATTCTATTGTTTTACCTTTTTTTTTAATTTTAAAGTTCTCAAATATTTATAAAAATTTTTATAAAAAATTGTCAATTCTATTCTAATTAGGAAGAACAACGTCTAAGGGCAAAAAAGGCAAAGGAGGAACTGGAAGTATTTTTGCAGAACTGTGATAAAATGCATTCTTCCTTGAGATACAGGTTTTTTTTTTTTTTCTTCTTTAATGTATGTGTTAGTTTCTTGTGTATGACATATACAGGAAATAAATATCATTATTCACCTTAAAATTATGATAAATTTTCTTGATTCGAAATGAATATTAAATAAATCCTCAGATACAATAAATAGTTCCTTTCATTTCCATACTGAAAGAGCTCCAAACTTTACAATTCTAAAACAATACTCAAATCTAATATATGAAAATGAATATTTGGTTATAGAAATAATAAAAATAGAATAAATACTATTTGTACTTCCCCTTTATATATCCTTTGATTTATATGAATATATTCATTGCCGACAAGAAAAGGAAAATCATTCTTCCTATCATTCTTAATGAAACAAAATAGCTATTTCAAATTCCAAATGATATTTCCAAGATTTTTTCTTCTGCAGCAGCAATGTGCCGGGTACTAGCTAGTTTATTATATACCATAATTATAATTCATGATTAGTGTGATGATTCTGAAAACTTCTAATAGCATTTATTTCTTGCCTTTGGCACTGCTATAAAAAAGCAAATGTTTATTATTATTTAAGTTACAAACCATAATTAAAATCGTTTTTTAAACATTGAAATTCAAGAAAGTATAGTTTGCCATTGTATTGGCATCATGAAACTAATTATCTTAATACAAATGTGATGTAAAAATAACTTTTTCTTGCAATTGTATGGGGACAAAGCTGCTTTTTTTTTTTTTCAATATACTAAAAAGATAAAGGAGAAAAGTCATCCTTTTAAAAGAATTATTTAAATAAATTTTCAATCTGAAAAATGTGAATGCAATTTGGATTGTTGAATAATTTCAACATACTAGATCTTTTATATTGAATTACAAATTAGCATAGTGATTTTGAACTGCAGAAAAATATTTTTATAAATATCCTTTATATGTTTGCAAAATTTTTTTATAGATTCTTAAAAAGATCTATAAATCTATAAAAAAATATCTTCTACCATTCGCAGATTACAAATATAAACTATCTTTTAGAATAATTTGTCTTATGTTGTAGTTGGTGCCATTAATAATGTTTAATGCAGATAATAATAATAATTGAAAATGAATATAAAAAATGATAATAAATAATGAAAATGAAAATATATAATCCTAAAATGAGAGTGCAGTTTAGTTTGTTTATTTTTAAAAAAAATATTCTATTGTTCCATTGTTCTTAAAAAATATTTAATTAAAATATTTCTTAAAAAAAAAAAAAAAAAAAGACTGAAAGCAGTCTATTTTTTGAAAAGTTAAAAATGCTGTATTATGAGAATGGCAAATTATCTTTATTCAGACAGCCCAGAAGAACTGTAGAAATATAAAAATTTTATCATCATTTAGATGACAAATGTCAAATGAGGACAAATATTTCACATGTATAGATTGGTGCAAATTCTTGAATGTATTAAAGTTAAAAATTTCTGATTCTTCATTTAAAATAATATTTTTCTAAGTTATTTTAATTGGTTAGATTGTTTCCCCTTATGAATAATCTTTCCCAATCATCCAATTCTGTTCATCAGAGTTATAATTATTTATATAATATCTGGTTCTCCTTTTCCTTAACTTTGGTGCAGCATGGCCAGCTTTGACCCTTGTGCCATAAAAATCCAAACATTCATCCATCCATCCATCCTCATTTAACTTTTCAATGTATTCATCTCTAATGAATAATATCTGCATTTTTTTTGTTTACATAGAAATATATTTTTAGCTAAGGCACTGATAATATTTTTTTCTTGGATGCTAACATAAATGGCCTTTTGAATTTTTATTTTATTAACTTAGTCTTTATCACTCTAAATAAGAGTTAATCATATCTATTCAATGAAATATGATAATTCCTAATTCAATCTGATTTTGATTCTTTTTGTCAATGTAGATTCATTAATTTTTAAAATCAAAGCTTTTTAGTTATTACTTGTTGAAGAAATTTCTTTATTTAGTACCATTTATGTTCTCAATAGTACTATAGAATTCTCTAAACTTGTACCTCTCCATCTTTAATTTTTGCTGGGATATGTTAAACATAGTCAAGAAGCTTTCAGTATTGAAAACTCTTAAATACATTCTATTAATCTATTGTTTTATGATGATGGAATAGCAAATTACATATGTAAATGAGCAGCTGAATTTATGATCTTGCCATTTCTAAAAATATGATGAGAATATATGAATTTTGAGTTTTGATTTCATATAATGTATGAAATGTGCAACTAATATAATTATTTTTTAATAGATATTAGAGTTTGCTTAGAATGAAAGTTTTCATATTTTAGGAATGTATTTATTTATATTTTATAGGAAAGCTCAAGAAATATTTGGTGATTTGGAAGTTTGGAGAGCTGTCCCAGATCGAGACAGAAAAGAAGTTTATGATGATGTTGTTTTCTTTGTGGCTAAACGAGAAAAGGTACTTAAGTTCTCTTGTTATATTATTACATAATAGGTTTCCCTATATCAGCCTATGGTTTTTTTTTTAATATATACATGTTTTTTTTTTGCTTTCCCATTTATTGTTACTGATATACAACTTTAAAATGCATTTTTAGGAAGAAGCCAAAGCCTTAAGGAAAAGGAATATGAAAGTTTTAAGCAGTATTTTGGATGCCATGACAAGTGTAACTTACCGAACAACTTGGGCAGAAGCACAGCAGCTATTACTTGATAATCCACAATTTTCTGAGGATGCTGAATTGCTCAGTAAGATTACCATTTTTTTAAAACACATTATTGGGTCTAATTAAAAAGTTAATTTGTATTTTGCCAATAGATACATTAAGATTATTGTTGCAATAGCTGATAATGAAATGTAATTCTGTTAATGGAATAGGTAATGAAATCTTTTTAAAAAAATCTTAATGGAAATTTATTAGAACCTGGAATTGGTAGCTAAATATTGACTGAAATCAATTTGAAATAATTTAAAAGACTATGGATACAAAAGAAGCTTTATGTTTGAATTTTTCGTTATGCAGTTTCAGAAAGTTTTAAATCATATATCTGTTAGTAAGAACAAATTAGTTTTTGTTTAAAAGGGCTTAATATGTGGCAGCTAAAAATTGATTATTTGAATATAAGTATTAAAAAAATCATTCCGGAAGCTTAGAGACTGACATATCATGGTAGGTGGAAATAGACAGCAAAGAGAGGGGAAAATGTTTATATGGTTCCATTTAAAGGATGTGCAACATCATGAAAAGTCCTTAAAAAGTGCTTGAACTTGGAAAACATTTTTAAGCACCTTAAAAGTGCTTAATTTTGGAAGAAAGGGCTTTAAAAGTGCTTAATTTTCTGGAACTGGAAATAATATTTATTTACTGGATATATCAAAAAAGAAAACCAACAAAGGAAAGCATTTGGTAAAGGGATTCAAGCATGTTATCCTATGTTAAGATAATGGTTAATGAGCTTTTTTGGCTTATTTTTTTAACACTGGGCACCATATTGAAGTATTGAAAGGATTATTCCATAAGAGTGAAATAAAAAATATGTCAAACTGGTTGCAACTCAAAAAACGTTTGAACTTTTACATGCAGTGTTCTAAATAGGAAATTATTTATTTTAACTATGCCTGGTAACTTTATGTTCAACTCTTTGTTTTTAAAGATTGTGCAGATTAGCTCTGAACAACGAAAAATGAAAATATAGTATGGCTTGTAAAAGAAATAGTTGTTTCAGAGATGAGAGCAGTTGTTTTAAAAACACACATGAAATATAGTGTGTAAATGAAATAAATATTATCTAATTATGTTTATTCTTATTGCTATGAAGAACTTAACACATTCGATCATCATTCTTCTATTAATATATTGTTTTGTGCTAACTTTTGAATGAATATGAAAGGGATTTTACTGCTTGCTATTTTATATCTTTAAAAGTCATTTCCTTAAATCCTAAAAAAATAATTACAAAAAAAAAAACCCCTTGTGCATAATTTTAACTAGTGCAAATATTGCAAATTAGAAATAATAAATTTCTCAATATGTTCTGCAGCTCTTGAAATACAGAATAAATAATCAATTCATTAAAATATATTTTATATTTGTTTTAGTTTTTCATAATGTAAAAAAAGTTGAAAATTTCATCTTACTAATCAGTTGAACCCTGATATTTAAAAAAATGGATAAATATATATTCTTTTTGTTCATAGACTAAATAATATATTTCTTAATCTGTGTGCAAACTCAAAAAAATGATTTGACATCTAAATTATGAAATATTTGATTAAAACCTCTCTTTGGGGGCAAGGGACAATTTTTAAACAGATTTTTTTTTTTCATTTAAATTATATAATTTGGTTTCATAGATGTTTTTTCCTACCTTTTTATGCAGATTTTCAACATATAATCCTATTTAAACATTTTTTTCAAAAAAGAAAAAAAATTGAACTTAGTCATATACCTTAAATGTTAAATATAAATAAAAATTTACTAAATTTTGGAATTTAAAAGTAATAAGATATTTTTATATGTGAACGCATTTATCCTACTTTGTTCAGAAAAATCATTTAAAAGACTTATTTGGAGCATGACATTGGCTGTCATTAATTTTTTTGGTAGTTTTGCTAGTCTTATAATGGTAATAAATCCAGACTGCTTAGTTCTTTGCTTAATAGGACTACTGCTGTAATATCTAAATGAAGCACATGCAGAAGTATCTGTGTTGAATCTTGTATGCTGTTGCACTTATAAAAACCAAATACAAACTCTGAATCATGATGTGCTTCCACATCAATGACGAAAATTTTAGAAATGATATATTCATCTAAATAAGCTGGTATATGCTTAAGAAATGTAGAAAAAATAAAGATCTCGATTGTTGATCTTATAAAAGTTTACTTAAAGTTTTGGTAATTATAGTTTTTTTTTCATTCCCTTTTTTTTTTTTTTAGTTTTAATCAAAACCAAAAAGGCATCATTTGTTTACCGAAGAAAACATAGAGAAAATGTTATGAAAATATAGAAGTAAATATTACAATTTAAAAAATGCCCATTTAAAAGTAATTTTTAAATTTACTTCATTAAAAACTATCCGTAATTGTAAAACAGAAAATAACCTTGGATTAGAAAATACGCAGGTTTATGTATGTATGCATGTACAAAGGTGCCTTTAAATGTGCTTAAAAGTACTTAATTTTTGCAGCACTTTCTCTCTACGCACCTCAATTTAAGGAGACCTCATTTATTTTGCATTTTAAGGTACTATTATAAATTCAAATTTTGATTTATATTATTGATTATAAATAAAGTTACGGTAGGCAGTTGAGAGAGAAAAATTAATGCTGCTTGAGCAATCTAAATTAACCTCAGAGGGATTAGTTAGATGTTTTGATATAGTTAATGTCTAAAGCCTATCTTAATACTGTAACCTTATTTTTTCTGATGTACCTTTGATTTTAAAAAAGGCTTTGAAAAGTCAATAGGAAATTCATGATATGTATAATATTATTCTTATTTTATTTCAATTAATGTACTAATTCTAAAAAATTAAAAAAAATATTTAAAATTAAATTATAACCTCTTTTTTACCCTTTAAGGTTCAACGTCATGAATCAAATTATGGTTTTGAAATCATTGATATTTTATGCTGTATGTTTATTTATTCTAATTTTTATAATTCAGATATGGATAAAGACGATGCTTTGATAGTCTTTGAAGAACATATAAGACAGCTTGAACAAGAGGAAGAAGAGGAAAAGGAGCGTGAACGAAAGAGAGTTCAAAGGCAGCAACGTAAAAATCGCGAGGCTTTTGTGGTAAATGTTTTTTGCATTAATTTGTCATTGTAATTTTGAAATAAATATGAAAAGCAGTGAAAAATAGTTTGTTTTTACTATATAGCGACTTCTTAATCAACTTCATGAAGCTGGTAAACTAACTTCCATGTCTCTGTGGGTGGAATTGTATCCTACTATCAGTGCAGATGTTCGTTTCACCAATATGTTAACACAGCCAGGTAATATCTGTCAAAACAGAATAACATACATAAGTAAGATAAGCTTTTGAAGTATTTACATGATTATTTATGTCTTCTAATTATTAACAGGATCTACTCCACTTGATCTTTTCAAATTCTATGTGGAAGAATTGAAAGCACGCTTTCATGATGAGAAAAAGATAATCAAGGAAATACTAAAAGTAAGCTAGTTTAAATTATCTTTTATAAAGTTTAATTTTCTTTTCTTTATAAGTATAAATTTGAATGCAATGACATTTTAAATTTTAAATAGTTGAATTTTGACTTCATATTATATTATTTTTTCAGGAAAAAGGATTTACTGTGGAAGTTGCTACAACTTTTGAAGAATTCGCTACAATTGTTAGTGAAGACAAAAGATCTGCAACTTTAGATGCTGGAAATGTCAAACTAACATACAATAGCGTAAGTTTTTAAAAAATAATCTCTGAAATTTCATATATGTTGATATTTTTTATTTACAAGTATTTACGTAATTTCTCATTGAACACTGTTTCTTTTATTTAGAAATGAATTTAAATAGGATTTGAAAATTCAGTATGTACACTAACAGACAAAAATTATGATAAAATTATTTGGGATATTTTTCCATTATTTTAATGATATTAAACTGTTTACAATATTTGTATAACTATAAAACTGTAGAATATTTTATTGGATCTGAAATTTTTTAACATTAATATAAAATTAAGTTTTGAGATGGATTCAATTTTAAATGGAATGGTGTTTATAAATTTCTCAATTCATTGGATCAGTTATGTTTTGTTTAAACAAAAGTATTTTCATTATTATTTATTGTTATATAAATTCAACCAGTTAGAGAATTTTTGCCAAAATCTTCACTATATTAATATTGAATTATAAAAAATATTTTCTTATTAGTATTAATTTTCTCATAAGTATTCTCATATAGTATTCTCATAAGTATTCAGGGCATAAGTATTCTCATATTTAAGTATTTTTACATGATATACTGATACCTTTAAAAGTATTTCTTTATTCTTATACTTTTTGCTATTTATTTATTGTAGCTTTTAGAAAAAGCAGAAGCTCGAGAAAAAGAAAGGTTGAAAGAAGAAGCAAGAAAAGTAAATATTTGTTTCAAAATTTATAATCTGTTAATGTTAATGAAATTTTCAATTTATGATGACTAATATGCACAACATAGTATTTCTCATTGGTTTTGCAGGTTCATTGTTAAAATTAATGTGTATATATATATCCTCATAAAAGTAAATTTTTCTGATAAAATTAGGCATCTACAGTTTTTGATGCATGTTTAATTTATATATGTTTGATATCAAATATATGTTAGCATATTAGTACATCTCTCTCTACCACATATATATTCAGCAAATAATTCACAATTGATATTGAAAATAAATAATTTTGACATAATTACAATAAATCTGACAAGCCAGAGATTACAATAAGTTGATTTAAAGAAACTAAGTAGTGCTGATAATATTAATATCGATTTTATATATCTAATATATATTAAATTTAATATATATTTAATATCATTCTATCCATCTAATATATATTTAATATCCATTCTATCCATCTAATATATATTTAATATCCATTTCTATCCATCACTATATGTTTTTGAGATAAATATTTGATCAAATAGTGTTTACAAATTGCTAAATTAAAAGGATAAAGTGTTCATTGTTCTAAGTAAATAAATAAAAAGGGATTGCAATTTTATAGTTTTCTGTGGTGAGTCATTTTTGTTAAAATCCAAATTCACTTGTATCATTGGATATAATAAAAACTTGTAATTTCAAGATAGTTTGTTAAAAGTCATTTAAAAGAATATAAAACTTCCATATAAAAGAATAAAAAATTTTCTTTCAAGAAACCTACTCATTTAAAAAAAAAAGTATTTAGTTAATTAAAAAAATCCTTGTAAATATCTTAGATCTATAATATTCATATATACTATTACTGCTATCTCTTTCTCCGTCCAAAGTTTGACCCTAGTCTAAGCAAGGCAAGGCAAGAAACCTCTAGCTTTTAGGATTACTGAAGACAGCTTATGATGTACTGATCTATTTCACTCATTTTGTTTTAGCAAAGACGTTTAGAAAATGCATTCCGAAGTATGTTAAAAAATGCTGTACCTTCAGTTGATACAAATGCGGAATGGAGTCAAGTGAGTGTTTGAATTATATAGAAAAATTTGTGTTTTGTCTACAGTAATAAATAATACTATTGTAAAGTGGTAGCTTTTAAAAAAGTTATTGTTATAAATATGGGAAAAATAATTTTTTTTTAATATTTGTAATAGAATATGTAACATTTCATTAGCTTGAGAAAGGAAAAGATTTATATTATGTAGTCTTTCATTGGTTTGTAAGACTAGCTTAAAAATTTCAAGTTAAACTAATAACACAGTATAAAATATTATATAAGTCATTAAGTAATGAGATTAACTAGAACACATTTAATGAAAGAAAAATCAAATTAACCCTTAAATTAATAATTTTATAATTTCTGTGTGGATTATTATAGCAAGTAAATATCATGCATTATACATACTTGATAAATTGAAGGATTAAGAAGGAAAGTTAAAAATAAAAAATCAATTCTAGTTTCTGAATTTAAATAAAGTATAATTCTCCAAAGAGTTCTTATATATAAACTAATTAATCTTTATTTATAATATGAATGTAACCATTTTCAAAATGTACTGATTACAACTAAATTATTCTGTCAGCTTGATAATGCTTAATGAAGTATTCTTTGCTAATTCTTTATCATTAGTTGTTTACAAAATTTGTGAGGTAAACGAATTTGTTACTAATATTTTCAAATTTTCTAACTTTCTATTGTTTTTTTGTCTCATCTGATGTCTTTTGAATATCTTGATATTTCTAGATATACTAAATTATCTGAAATATTTATTAGTATTTTACAAGCTTTTAGTTTGAATTTTTTTGTTCTGTTTTGTAATACTTAAAACAAAGATATATGTATCAAAATAAATTGAAAAAGAAAATTATGAAAAGTTTTCAACATAAGGTTTTCTTAATGTAACTTGATAAAAGAAATTCAACATATTTATAATGAGTTGCATTGAAGAAAGAAATTTTCTTTGAATAAATGAATAAAATTTATAAATTTTTGGTCATTATCTATTAAAAAATTAATGAACACTTCAGTTTGATATGTTTCATAAAAAGTTTAATGTTTCTAATTTATGTACATTTTATGAATCACTTAATCCCCCCACCCATTTTGTGATTTTTATAAATTGTATGAATCTAACAAATTTTTTTCGTTATTTTTAAGATTCGAAAACAGTTTGAAAATGAAGCTCCATTTGAAAATATAACTGTTGAATCTGAAAGAATTCGGTTATTTAAAGAATATCAACAAACACTTGAAGTGAGTTTTGCTATTTATATGTATGTCTTTTTATTAATTTTTTAATTCCTTTTAACAATTAGTCAATGATCTAATTAGCTTTCATCTATTCTGTTCATCATTATTAACTTTTAATTTCATCATGGACGGGGGAGTGTTGTAAAATAATTATTTTTTCATGAGAGTCCATCTTTAGTTATAATTTTAAGAAATTTTGTATCTCCTATGGTATTTTTGATTAGTTTAATTTATAAATTTTTTAAAAACATTTCTATTAAAATGAAAATATTATATATCAAAGACTAAAATAAATTCAATATCTGGCTAAGATTTTGAAATTTTAAATATATTTTAACTCATTTGTAGTATGTATACAGTATTAAAGATTAATTGCTAAAATTAATAATAAATTGATTTAAAAAATACATTATTAAACTAGCTGGTACCCACAGCATTGCTGAAGCAGTAGAAATGATCATGGAAAAATCATTTGGAATTTGAAATAGTTATCTTGTTTAATTAAGAATATTTATTTTCTTGTGAGGAATGAATACATTCATTTAAATCGAAGCATATGTAACAGAGAAGCATAAAAATTTATTTATTCCATTTTTATTGTTATATTCTACTAACAAATATTCATTTTTATGTATTAGATATGTGTATTCTCTTAGAATTGTAAAGCTTGATGTTCTTTCAGAATGACAATGAAAGGAACTATTTGTGTATCTTTTGATTTGTTTAATGTTAATATGTGAGAATGTAATTAAAATATTTTCTTTTAAAATTGATGAAACATAGAAAATATATTTATAGCATAAAATCTTTAATATAGTTGAAAAGATAATTTTTTGTAAACTAAGATGGTGCAAAATTATTTGTACTGTATTATTTTTAGAAGTTACTTTTTAAAAAAAAATGTTAAAATTTTATTAAATGTTTAGTTAAAATTTCAAATATAGGGTTGGTTGAACTAAAACTTTCTCACACACTCTCTAATAAAACTATTATCTCAGAGAAAGATTTACATTGTATTTTCACACAATGGCTACAAAATATTAATAATTAGCTTGAATTTATCATCTTTACTGAATCTGTTGTGTACCCTTGGCAAGCTATTTGGCAGTTAATCCATGGTTAATAGATGCCATAAATAGGTCCGAAAATATTTGTCGTACTTTAAATGATTATATTGTGCCTATAACATCCTGTAAGTGAAAGTAATAAGCTGTTGAATTTTTATTGGAAATGGATGAGCAGTACGGCAAAGCATGAAAGATGTACGGGCAAACATTAATTTTTATTTATATCGATTTTGTAAATTATTTGAAAATATCGCATTTTAACATTATTTTGTTATAAAGTAGAAGTACTTAATTTGTTTAGTAATTAATATCTACTTCTTGCATTTTTGCTAAAGACTTGTCATTGTTAACGTGAGCGTATTACCTGGAATCAATGTAGCGTTAATTCTAAGTTTTGTTTAGACAAAGTTATAAATTTTGAGTTGAAAAGTAAATTCTAAAATGCTCATCTTCACTTTGAAAACATTTCTAATAATGTTGCTTCCAAAAAAAAAATGTCTTTAATAACATTATAAATCAGCTAAGAAATTATTGTAACCAATTACAATGAACTGTTAAATAAACTTATAGCTACTTCTGTATTCTAGAAAAGATAATGATTCAGATTTAATAACGATTCAGATGATTTCAGATGAAAGATAATAATTCAGATGATTTGAGCTTTTTCATGCCATTTTTTTATTTGATGCTTTTAAAATAGTAATTAGTGAAAGGAATTAATTATCTCACAGAATTTTTCCAATTATTCAGGATGTAATTACTGTGAGATTTGCCCAAATATTTTGTCTTGTCAATAAAGATATGGCATGGCATATAGTCATAGTATGAACTTTGTAAGTATGTAATTTTGTTAAAACAACTTTTGTTATATCACTTAAATATTATGAAATATTTGCTTAATAAGCTTAAATTTTTTTAACCATGATGCATTTTTGTAAGAATATATGAGGACTTAATATAATTTCTTTAAATAAAAATATTTTTGATGTATCTTTTGGTTTTTTTCCCCATTGTAACTGATCATTTATTTCTGTTTTGTTTTTATTTTGTGGATAATTTATAAATTAAATTGCTGTTATCATTGTTTTTAGGAAGCATGTAGTCATCACCATAGTAAGCCAAAAAAGCATTCCAAGAAAGCAAAAAAACAGAAACACCGTTCTCGATCTCAATCCAGATCCGTAAGTATCTATGTATTTTATAAATTATTTGGCTTTATGTGATTTTAATTTTCAAATAATATGTATCAATATGCAACAATAAATCTATTTTGTCTTTTTTTATGAAATAAATATAGTGATACAGTTCTTCACTATCCCCACAAATGGTCAATTATTTTGATATGCAATTTTCAGCTGTTCTCTGTGATCATATGAAATAACTATATGCTGTGTACTTTTATTTAACTTTTTCCCTTTCCAAAGGAATCATGCTACTCTTTGTATTTAAATACAACTAATAAGACTTTCTATTTTCTATAATTCTGTCTATTAATAAATATCTGCCTTTTATGGACTATTAAAAAGGGACCATTTGTTATAATTACATAGAATAAAAGGTTAAAAGTTATTTAGATTTCAACAAAATGCAGAAATCTGTTCATTTTGCACATTTAACATTTACTGCTTAAGGACTTAAAAAAATTGAAATTCAATTGACAGTTCACAACTTGAAAACATCAAAATTAAGTATTATAATTATTTTTATTAAGGCAATCCTTTTCTTTATATGTGATAACGTTTGTTTTGCTGATAATGAATAAATAAAACAAGTTTTCATTTTAAAAGTTCTATCAATGTATGATAAAAATCATATACTTATACAACTTTCATATTACTTGGCTTATGGCTATCTGATATAAAAAATGTTTAGTGGATGAAGCATTGTGAAGTTATTCAGAGTGTTTCAGAAACAGATATTTTTCTATTAATAATTCACTGAGAATTTCAAAAATGTTATGTTTTTTATTTGCTTTTTAAGAACCCACACACTATGAAACTCTCAGAAAGAGAATGAATGAGAATTATGCGATGAGAATGAAATTAATGCGAGTTTTACACACATTAAATCTTTTTCAAAAATTTAGTTTTAAGTTTTGCCACTTTCACCATTACATGTCATTAATTGGGAGATCCATGCATTTCTTATTGTGAAATCCCAGTTGCCTCTAAATCTACATTGCACATGAGGATGTAAAAATATTTTTGATATAAATTTTTGTTTTTAAGAATTAATAATTATTTTATTATCTTAAAATCATATTTATAACACTATTTTTTTTTTTTTTAAAGTGAACTTAGACTCTATAGTGTTGAAATTTTTATCTGTCATCAAAATATTGCTTGCATATGGACAAGCAATAAATGGCTTGCTTTTTGGACAATCAATGATTAACTGATCACTTCTATTTTGTGTTTTTTCCTAAACTAGATAAATTTTTTACTATTTTTGCTGACAATTGTATTTTTAGTGCTGGTATATTGAAAATAACAAAAAACAAACTTTTGCAGAGATCTGAGTCAGAAGAAGATTACAGGCATAAAAATGCTCGAAAAAAGAAACACAAATCTAGGTCTAGATCGAGATCGAGATCAAAAAGTAGATCTTCTGGAGAATCTAGAGGTCGATCAGATGAAGGTAGGAAAATTTGACTTATTTTACCTTTTTTGAATTCACTGTACCATTATTCTATTCATGTATATTTTGATCCCTGAAACATTATAATTTTATCAGTTTTACATTCAGAAGTAATATATGTAAATTAATACCGTATTGTTAATTTTGCTTCATCTTTAATGCTGGAGCTTTTTGAAAGCATTCTGATTTCATTCTTTATTGTATTTACAAATATTATAACTTCTCACTAATGTTTTGATTAATATTCTTGTTTAGTGCAAAATTCTTTTAACATGCTGTGAAGAACAGTTTCTATAAGAGTATGATCAGTACCAATTTTTAAGAAAATGTTTATTATGATTAATCCATCCTATTGAATCTTTCCAAACTTTACTTTCATGTAACAAAAGATGTTTAAAAAAATTGTAGCAATTTCCCCTCCCCCCTCTTAACTGCCTTTTTCATAAATCATCCTGATTAGCTATTCTGGTCATTTTTATAATCCTTATCTTTGTACATTCATTTGAACAGGATTTGGCATTTGCAAATGTAATTGTTTTTAGTCAAAGTCTGCGATTGAAATTTCATTAAAAAAAGGTACTGTTTTTATCAAGGAAGAACTTTACAAGACGTTTTTAGCATAAGCTTTTGAATTCTAAAGCTCCAAAACTACAATAATCTGTTGCTCAAAATATTTACTTAAATTTTTATACAATAAAAAAATTTGTGTTTCTCTCTTTTTTTATTTTCATATTAAACATAAAAGAAAATTAAAGTTATGCTACTCAGAAAAAAATACTATATTTAATTTTAAAACCATGAAAAAAAGTGAAGTGAAGGGCTATTGATAAGATTTAAATACATCTATAGCATAATATGGCTTTAAAGTAAAATTTTAATGAATTATGCTTAGTTGTTATTTAATATATGTCAAATACATTTTATTATTTTAAAATAAGCTGAGTTCTGACTTAGTTATTTGTTGTCGTAGCTTGATTTTATGAATAAACATTAGAAATTATACTAATTCAGGCACAATTTATATTATCTCAGCATGCAATTTTTTGAGAAAGAAAGGGAGCAATACTTAATTCATTAACCTTTTTACTAGAGACTCAGCCTAAACAGCCATGTAAATTCTGCCCTAGCAAGCTGGCTATTGTTTGTTACAAATGAGTGGGTATAGAATGCAAAATGAATCATTACCAAGGAGTCCTTGTTTTACACCTTGCACTTCTTGTATGAAATATGAATGCAATTTTTTAACTGAAAAAGATTCCACAAATTACTTTATAAATTATCAAATTTTTTTTATAATTGCTGATTGTAAATTAATGAAAAGACTGAGAAATTAAATGACCTTATATATATTTTTTCTTTTTAGATTAGATTTAAACTTTATTTTTGTTTCTTTTTATCTTTCTGCATTTAACTTTCACTACTGACCAACTCAACTAGTCATGCAAATTCTATCCTGGCTGACTGATTTTTGTTTCAAACAAAGGATGCAGGAGGTAAAATAAGCTATTACCAGGCTTACTTTCTGTTATCACTTTGCTTTACATTCTGCACTACTCATTTGAAGCAGAAACCAACCTATCTGGTAGAAATTTCATGGCCAATTGGGCCAGGTCAGTAATAAAAGGGTTAAATCTAAATAATAAAAAAAGAAATTCCCAATCTTTAATGAATGATTATTTAGTGAATTTTTTTCTGCTTTAATATGTTATTGATAAATCAATCAACACATTACATGACTGATAAATTTGTTTTTGCTCTGTTGTAATCTTTTAGTGACTTAAAACCATCTCCCCCTTTTTTTATCAAAGAGATACTAAATAATTGTTTTATTCAGTGTAAAAAAAGTTTTATTTAAAAATCTGATGTATTTACATTTGTCTTTTTATAAATGTATTTTCCTGTAGTACTTTCACATGCTTTTTAAATTTTATTTTTAGATGATCACATGAGACGACACAGGAAAAAGTCTAGGAGGAAAGATAAAAGAAGGTCTCCTACGGTAAGTAATTATTACATTTAGTTTTCTGGATTAAGTAGTTTTTGATTATGGTAATTAATAACTTAAAAAAAAAATTCATATTAAAGGCATCTTCAACTGAAGCTGATAGTGAGGCTGACCGAAGAGGGAGGGATAAAAAAAAGAAAAAGAAAGATAATCGTCATCGAAATCATAGCCCTAGCCATAGTAGCAGTGTTTCAAGAGAAGAAGGTGAAGTGGACCAAGCAAGTGACAAGGTTTGTCGAATAAGTCGCTAACATGCCTTTCCCTCCCCCTCATTGTTTCTGCCTTTTCTTTGTGGTGTAAAGGCTACAGTAGCTCAATTTCTATTCTTGTATATATCATATGTGGTACAATTGTATCATCACTATCTTTCTAATAAATCCTGCCTTTCCATATTCCTTTTATATTTTCATCAGTGAAAGTAGCAATTCATTGTCCTGAAGTTGTATTTTTGAATTGTCAAGTATACATATTATGCTTTGTGATTCCTTTTATTTTGCAATTATATTATTGAATTGGGGAATTAGAAAATATTAATTTTCATGATTCTTTACTTTGCGTCTCATCTCCAAAATGGGAGTGGGGTGATTTTTAAAATAAACTTTCTGTTTCTGGCTAAATTATGTGACCCCCCTCCTTTTTTTTTTGAAAACCATTTCTTTAGTATTTATTTAGTAAAATAAAAAAAAGCCTATTTTGTGCAGAATTTGATTATATATATATATAATATAAACTGTGTAGATTACATTGTTGACTATTAAGATAGGCTTTATTATTTATCAAATAGAAGATTCTTCTGGTGTAGTTCAGATGAAATAATTGTTTTGATGGATGAGCATATATAATCTTGTTTAAATGTAGCTAAATAGTTTTAAAATGTAAAGAGTTATGTTTTTGTTATTGATTTTCTTTGTAATCTTTCATTGTTTTTTCCTGCTTATTATGATTTGAAAGATGCTGGAACGTTTTTAATAATGGAATTACCATAATTTCTAATAGTTATTACATTAAAGTAAAGTAAAACTTGAGGAATAAGTAGTTTTTTTTTGTGCTGCTTTTGCATGCATATTTTATTTCTCTTAATTCTTAAATTATATTACAAATAAACTAAATTGAAAAAAAAAAACCCATTGGTTATTTTTTTAAGTCTCTATAACATCAGACTAAAAAACATAGTCTTATTTTATTATAAAATTATTTATTTTAGAAAATTTAAAAAAAAAAAAAAAAAAAAAAAAAAAGTGAAGAATTAATGTCAGAAAAAAATGTCTCTTTCGAAGGCAAAAATATTTGATGTTTACAATTTATTTTTCACTGCTGACACAAAGCCAACATTTTCTGTAAAAACATCTGTTTGAAATAAGTTTTAAAACTATCTTGACTTTAAGCATATCAAAATTATTTCTCATTCATGATGTTTTAGAATTCATCATATCAGATAATTGTGTTTTGGGCAAATTAAGACTGAAATCTTTTCCAAACATATTTTTGCAAGTTAGATTGATGGGGAAAAAAATTGAAATGTTTCTTTTTGAGGGATTCATATATTTTATATGTATAGGAGAGAACTATTTATCACTTCATTTGATACAGAGCAATTTAACTGTTCATTGAAAATTATACACTTAATTTTTTTATGTGTAAACCTATTTTCTTGATTGAAGAGTAACTATTTTCAGATATTAAGTTCATATTTTGAACCATAACTTATTAAATGATTGTTCATATGATCTTTAGTCTAGCAAAAATATGGCAAATTATTTTTTGAGCTATTTATTTGGCTTCCTTTGAATTAAAATTTTATTAGTTAGATTTTACTTGGCCTTGTTTTACTTTTTGTGCATTTGAATTAATTTCTGCTTCCATTCTTTTCAGTTACTTAGAACATTCTCAAATAATATATCCCTTTTTTATCTTCCTTTCATGTAGAACTATTTTGATTTGTAGTGAACTACAAATAATAGTTTTTACCATGCTGTTTGAATAATAGTATAGCTCTTTTTGAAATTAGAAATGCTGTTCTTTGTATGTTAAGTTGAATATTAGTAGAAAAATAAATGGCTGTTTGTGAATCAGCTTGAAGTGAATCATATTAATTTCATAATGTACGCTTTATTTAATATTTTTATATTAGCAATTTTTGTTTTCTTTCCCCATTCAATTTATTTTGCTAATATCTAAAGAGAAAATATTTTTTTTAAAGGAATGTGTTTTAAAAATTGTGTAGTTTTTTTACCAGTATTTTAGTTTTGGAGTCCAAATTGTTGACAACTGTTACATATGATCAAAACTTAGAAATGAGCTTAAAAATTATATATCTTTAAAAAATAAAAATTTGATACATTTCTAATTATAAAATTTGTCATTTCAGTATTAATTGTCCTGTAAACAGTGTGATAAATGTTAATAGATGATTTATTTTTATGAATTTCAGTACTAATTGATCTGTAAACAGTGCATTCATTATAAATAGATTATTTTATTAACTTTTATTTATTAATAAACTATTATTTACATTGTCATCATTAAAATTTAAATAAATATAAGGGAAAAAATTGATAAAAACAAAAGGAATAGGCTTAATTATTCATTAGTTTATAAATATAATTATAAAAACTACTTTTAATTGTGTTTACACAACCTGTCCACTTATTTCATGTATCAATAATTAATTTCTAAACCAATAAAAATGATATTGTTTTTTTTAGTTATAAGAATTTCTCATTATACTGTTTGAGTTGTTAAATATATTATTAAAAAATTTACAACTTTTCTCTTTGTGATAGGTGTATTTTATAAAATATTCTTGATACAACAGGATTTAAAATTTTTAAAACATTATATTTCCTTTAAAATTGATGAAGTTATAATCTTCAAATTTCAATGTTCTGAGGTTGAACTTAATTGTCTTTTCATTTTAAGGAGATGTATCAATTGAAATTATGCGTAAATGAGGAATTATTAGATTTTAGATAGCTTATGATGACATGGTATAAAAATATTAGAACTGTTTCAGCAATTTTATTATACTTACTTATTTGTGAGAAAAAATATACTTATTTGTGTGTTAAGAACACATCATTGCAATTTTATTGCTTTAGGAATAGTGCAGATTCAAATGTTATTACATTGCATTGAAATTAGTATTGGAAAGATTATTTTCCATTGAGAATTTTTACTGTATCAACCTTGTACATACCTATTAAAGGAACTCTAAGGTGTATATAGCTCAACTTCAGATAACTGTACAAAAAAAAATGAACAAAAGCCACTTTTATTCAGAATCTTGAAATTTAAATTTTTAAATGAAAATATGAGCATATATATATATATATATATATAGCATCTAAGTTTCACAGAAGGGTAACTTTTATGATTTTAATTGAAACAAATCAGATTGCTTTTCATCTTTTTTCAATAAAGCTTTCTGGGCCTATCAGTATAAGCTTTCAACCCCTACCCCCCAAAAATTGTTTACTAATCCCTTGCGATTGTTTGTAAATTCTCATAATATTTGATTATGAATGGCATGCTTCAGTAATGCCAAAATATGAACTACAGAATTCATACCATTAATAAAATGTTAATGTATAGGTTTCATGTATATTCATTTTATTTATGGGATTATTAGGGAAGTTTATTTTTATATTAATATTTTTATGATCCTTACTTAATATTGCACAAAAATATTAATTTTACTAACCGTAATAAGGAACGAATTCTACCTTGCATCTTAGCTTTTGTTTAATTAAAGATGTTTTTATTTCTGATTGTTGATTAGTGATTTTTCTAAAGTACATTTTTTAATGTCTTTTCTTTAGTTCATTAAAAATCTAGCTTAATAACATCTAGCTAATTAATATTGCCTTTGCTTGAAAACTATTAATAGTTTTGGAAATATTTAATCTTATACATAGTTCATCATAATGTTAAAAATTATTCTTATGCTAAGAAATTTTATTGATATCAGTGTTGTATTTCATTTAATTAAATTTCCTACAAAATTTCATTCAGAAAATAAATTTTCCACGAAATTTTTCAGTGTTGTATAAAATTTACAATGAAGAAAATAAATACTGAATAAAATCTATTCATACAAATGTATTGAAATTATGAAAAGCTAGCTGCAATTTTGGATATAAATATAATGTATAGAATAACTTAAAAACAGTCTTTAGTTAAAGCTGATATGTATTATTAATAATTCATTTTATAGTTTGATTATTAAAACTCTGCACTTTCTTCATTAAAAAATTCTATAATTCTGTCCAAATATTTGAAGACAGTGAAAATTTTCATATAATATGTAGCGTATGATTCTGTTGAGCAAACTGCAGAGAAAAAGACTGAAAATTTACACAGTTTTATAGATGTATCAAAGGTAAAGAATCAAGAGTAGTAATCGATTTAAAAAATCACAGTGTTGCTTAAAATTGTTATTCTCTATTGAAAAACTATTCTCTGTTATTTTTAACTGTTAACTCAAGAAATTGCAAGGAAACTTTTTTTTTTTATAACTTCAATGAAAATATATTTCAAAATATAAATTTCAAGTTCTTTCATTTTATTGCACCTGATTTAACTTTTTGTTACAGCATTTCAAAATTTCATTATCCTTTATTGCTCACTTGCAGTGAGACTACAAATGTCTAAATTATTTATTTCAACATTAAGTTTTCAGTTGTCATGCAACATTCATTTTCAATTTTTTGTATGTTGAATCCCATTTCAAATTTTCATTTTTTGCTACCTTTTTGTGACATAAAGACTACTAGGTTTCATTTTACATATGAAGTTTAACTTTAGCCATTAAATCTGGATACTTTTTGAAAAAGTTAATGAAAAAGTGAATTTTTACATTTATTTGATATATATTAAAAAAAAAACTCATCAATCAAGAAACTGATTTTTCAAATATTACAAAAAACATGTAAGCTGTATTAAAGAATTTAATTTCTTATGAATTGTTTTGATATTCTGGCTTTCTTTTTGAAGAACAGCTGTGACCTTAAAAATTTCTGTAACATCTGTGTCACTAAGTTATCAGTGTAAGAAGAAACAAAAATTAAAAAAAAATTTGGTGATTATTGATTTGTGTCTATTTGGTAATGAAGGAAGAAAATTCAAAATACTTAATACTTTTAATTCTATTGAATAAAATTTTTTACCATGGGAGTTAATTTTACAAATATAATGAAATTCTTATCTATTTTAGTCCAGAAAAATTTCTTTATATATTTGCCCTTTTTTCAAAATGGGAATTAATTTTGGATATACACATTATTAAAAAATTTTAAAGATATTTTGAATCATATTTATGCTGATTTTTACATATTTAATTTTGTCTTGTTTAAATATTAATTAAATTAATTTATTTCATCTGTTGCTAGTTAACATTTCAATACATGTTATTTATTACTCTCTGATCCATTGAAACTGACAACCACTTACATTTAGATTTATAGCTTTTTCATTATATATATTGAAAAATGCACATAATTAAAACAATTATAATGTCAAATGCATCTTTTGTGAAATATTGTTATGAATTTTATTTTACAATCATGTTTTTGCATGTACTGTAAAAAGTATGTATATTTATATACTATAAAAGTTCACTGTGTTGGAACAGTAGAATCTTCAATGATAAATTAGCGGCAAATCATACTTTAAACCATTAATTTAAAATTATCAGTTCCAATGCTTTTATAATTATTTTACTAACTATATTACACATTTTAATTTATTTACTTATTGTCTTCTTTGTACTGGGTTTATCAAATCTTAGAATATTTTCAAATAAAAACAAGAAAATATTTCATTTATTTAGGCACTGCCAGTAACAAAACATTCTAAGTTTTTAAACTATTGGCATTATATTAGGAGATTCCAAAAAAGGTTGAAATACACCTTAACTTTTTATCTGTTAAAGATAAGAAATAGCAAAGACATTGTAAATTACAAGTGTGCACAACAATATTGTAATTCATTTTTGCTATTGAAATGATATTGTCATTAATATTCCAAAAGTTACCCTTGTTGCATTTTTATACTGTTTCCTGAAGCAAAATTGGTTTATCAGTCGTTTTTTTTTTTTTTTTTCTTGCAACAAATAAATCTCAGTTTGAAAAATATGTGTTTTACAAAACTATATCTTTGAAATTGAGTTGTATTTTATCAAAATGTTAAGAATCATTTATTAAAGTAAATATGTAAGTATTTAAAGACCTGGAAACAATGGTAATCCTGAACATTTTTGTTATACTCACATTGCACTTAGAAAGTTTCTGAATTTTTACATTGACGCAGGGCATTTAAAAAATTTAAAAGTAAAATAAAGGGGGAAGGAAGAAAAGTTTGCATTAATATCATCACAAATTACTGCTGAAATTTTAAAGGATGAATTCCTGTATACATTTTTTCTTTTAGATAAATATATAGGTGCCAATTCATTCTTATTTGAGAGACATAATGAATGGTAGTGGTTCAAATTTTGATTCCATTTTACTTTGTACTAATTTTATTTTATATTAGGATTAAAATATTTCCATTTATTTTTTGCTTCGTTTCAGATGACTATTTAATTTCAATTGGATGCAGGAATTTTAATTCAAACTTTGATTCTTCCTTAGTTTTGAAGCTCTACTTAAATTTAAGATTTTCTGTTTTATGCTTGAATTGGTTCTTTATTTCATATTAGAGAAACCTTATATGTCATTAGAATTCATTTATTTAGTGTTGCTTTTTTTAGCAAATTCAGTTTTATTTTGAAAAGATAATAGCTATACATATCAGTGTATTAGTATCATGCGAGTTGGATCTAAAAGAATATGGTACACATTCTGAAGAAGATTAAAAAAATTGACTTTCAATTATCATACCCCATTTTAACTCTGAATTGTAAAAAAATGTGGAAAGTTTTCAAAAGTAATTATTCTTTATTTTATTACTATAACAATCAAAAAGTTAACACTTTTTTTTCTTACTTAAAAATGTCATGTAACATGGGAGTAAAGTATATCTGATTTTAGTAGCCAACTTATTTGCAGTAAGGATGAATGCATCTTAAGAGAATATTAAGCTATATTTTCACTGTGTGATAGTGATGTCATGAATTAACATCTGTAATATTACATTGAAATAAATTGTTTTAAGCAAAATAAAAATAAGATCCATGAGCAATCCATATAACAACAAAACCAAATTGATATTGCATAGCATTTTGCTACTAATATGGAACTAACTAGAGTGAGTAGTTGTGCACAAGGTATTGAAAATCAGAGCCTGAATTTATCACTTATGAAATACAGATGTTTGGACAAATATTTTGTATTGCAGTATAAAATATTGAAATACAAATATTTTTATACACAGACACATTTTTTAAAAATCTGAATTGCATCAAAGGAGGTGACCTATTTCTGTATGGTGCAAAACTTGTAATAGGAAACTCCCCTTTAAAAAATAATGAAACCATTCTTTCAGCTGAAAAATACGTATAACAAATTTTCTGGGGACAAAGCCTTTATCGTTTGTTAAAATGGTATGTGTCATTAACATCATTAGGAACTTGAAACATGAATATTAATAAATAGGATGCAATTGGTTTGAAAATTGTTCAGCTAACTTTTTAAACTATACTTTCCACATTAATGCATTTGATCTTGGAATTAAAGGCACCTTATATTTGTAACTGTATTGTGGAGACAAAGTCCTATATATATATATGCAGAATAATGTTAATAAACTCAGTCTTCCATTGGATTTGAAGGAAACATTTCAAGAACTCTTACAATTTAAAGAAGGGGGAAAAAAAAAAGAAAAAAAAAATGTGTAGGATTTGAAATTTTTACTTCACATGACCTCTTATCAATCCATAATATTTTTTCTGTTCGATTTGTCTACAATTATTTTCATTTCTATCAACATCTTTCTGATCTAATACATTTCATTATTGATTTATTTATTCTTTTTTCTGCTGTTTTAAATGATAAGAAAGAGTGGTATAAGTAATCTTTTCCATTCTTTGTAATTCAATCAATTTTATGAATACAGATATGCCGCTTTTTTTTCCTCCCTTCAATGGTCTAATTACATCATAAAGGATGAAAAATTGTAATGGCTAATTTTCTTTGTAGGATGTAAAAAAATATATAAACTTTTAAAAATCAGTAGCAAAATTATTTTATTAACAACTAACGATTTTGAATGTATAGTGTCTATTTATCTACAGTAGATGAGAATTCAGAGTTCAAGCACCTACAAACTTTTATTAATAAGTGATAAAAATAAAAACAGTTTAAACTAGAAGAATCTTTAAACCAGACTCATGTTACCAACACTCATTAATCAATTGTATATCTGATGTTTTTTTCAAGCATCAGATATACTCTAGATTAATGAGTGTTGGCTTGTGTAGTTTTGGTTTTAGTGTACTTTTTCCAAGCATATATAATAAAGGCCTATATTTGAGAAATTTTTGGTCACCATGGACAGATTATATGCATTTCTTCCATTATATAATTTTTTGGAAGTTTGAAAATAACTAAAGATTTTTGCATTTCAAGTAATAATATTAAAATGTCTGTACTTAAAAAAAATAATTTGGCATTTTGAGAACTTGAGTGAATCAACCCCCAGGCAACTATTGTTTAATTATTTTCCTTCTAACCCGAATTAAGTCAAAAGCTTTTCTTCCGTAGTTCAGATTATACAACAATGTACTTTAAGAGTTTAACTTAGATAATTGCTCTTGTTAAATTTGACTACAATGTATTTTGTTGAAGCATTTTTTTCCAGGATAAAATAGATCCACCCCCACAACCAGAATGTGCAAAATGCACATTCTGAATTAAAAGTTATTAAATCATTTACTTAATAAAATCAATTCACTTATAATTTTAATGTCTTCCTTGATTAGTGATTTTTTGATATTGTGAAATTTAACTAACAAAAAGAAACTTAGTGCAAAAACTTGCATTTGCTTTATCTTTTCTTCATGCTAACTTCAGACTGGAGCTATGGTTGATATCCATAAATCCAAAGTGGTGAGTTAATGTTAAAGATTTCTCATTTTACTTACTTTATAAATATTTTTTCTATTGCATATATTCATTTTGGATAAATGCTTTCATCTTTTTTTTTTTTTTTTTTTTAAGAAAGAGGAAGAGAACACTTTTTTATTATTTTCCCTATTACAATTCATTTGATCAGGTCTCAGTTTTCAATACATATTTAGTATTTTCGTTCCTGTATTCATGGGTTTTACAGTGAAAGACTTAGTAAAATTTTGTTAAAATTTATGTAATTTTTAACAAAAATCTCAGTTTAAATTTTTGAATTATCTGTATTTGTTGTTCAGGTATTATAAGTTGATGCATTTTTATAATAAGCATGTTCTCATTAAACTTTGGTTAATATGTGTACATTTAATTCTTTGTTATGGAAAATGCTAGTAGCTTTTGCTTTTAATTCTTTTTTAAAAAAATTATTTCCCCTTTAGATGTTATTTTATTTGCTAATATATGAATGTACTAACTATTAATATGTTTTATATTTAATTTTTTCCTTGAACCTTTTTAATAGTACTTTCACTTTATTTTGTTTTATTTTTCTGTTAATTAAAATTATTTTTTAATGAAAAAATATAAAAAGCCTTGAGGGAAAAATTCAGCAAAAACTATTTTTCCTCTCTCTCCGAGATTTACCTATATTAATTACTACTAATAAAAAAAAGAACAAAATATAATTGAATACAATTTTGTTTTCTTATTTTTAAAAAAAATCATTTCCAGAAGAGCTAAATGAATTATCTATCTATTTACAAACTTCTGATTGCAAAATTTAACATAAATGTATTTTTTTTTTGTTTCAGAGATATTCTGAAAGTGATGCCAGTGAAGAAGAATTGGAACATCGTAGACGAATGTTGCTTCAACAATTGAAACTTCACCAATAAAAAAAAAAAATCATTTGTTGAATGGTATTTTCATTTAATACTCCAAAAACAGTTTTAATTTCTGTTGAAAAATCATGTTATTCGAAATTTTAGGACTTTGTCATTGAATTTATTTTTAACTTTAGGGTACAAAATCATAAGAAGCAATCAATGATAATTGAATCTAAGATCAATCGAAATTATAATTCTTATATATTTTTGTATTATATATGTAAACTATTTCACACCATTTCGTCAATAAATATCATTCATCAGTATTTATGGAATTGTGTTTTCTTTTAAAGTTTGTGATACATGATTCACACATTGTTGTCACAAATGATTACTTCAATTTTTCATAAACAAATTGGGTGTAGGAAGAAAAAAGTGTATGTAGTCTAAAGTTATTATAGAATATAACGAAGAATAATGCTAGAAAAATCAGATGATGTTGTATAAATTTTTACAACCATTTTTATAGTTATACTTCGTTAATATTAAATCTCTAAATTGCAATTATTGATTTGAGGTCTTTGAAACCTGTAAATGCGCAGACAACAAATTGACGAATTATCGGTTTTGAGAAATTAATTGTTCGCTTTCAGCTTTATTTGAAAATAATGCAGAAGAGATGTCTCGTTTGGCCTATTATCCCCAACTGAATTTGATTTCTGAATTATTTATTTTCTGAATTCTTACGAATTGTCTTAATTTAAGTCGTTAAACAATTTAAATCGGTTTGAAGCAATTACAAGACGCATATGCCTATATTTTGAAAATGGTTTTTTTTTTCTTCCCTATTTCAAAATCGCTCGAGCCAAAATTTACCAGCAAGAAAAACTGAAAATCAAATTTTATATATATATATATGTATACACCTTACTTTTACTTGGTAAATCCGATTTTCAATATCATTAATTGCTGAGAAGTGCAAACATGTTTTTATTTTTACACATAACAAATAGTTTAATTTCAAGTAAAAATAAAGAACAATAAACAAAAAATTCTTACATTGAAATATTTTAGAAGCATTTTAAATGAACATGCGCAGATATTTGCCTCAAAAAATTGAGAATACGCCAATAAAAGTTTTGTAATATCTGGCAAAGAAAGAACATGTCAGTATTTAGTTGCATGTCGTTTGAATTTAATGATGGTTTCTCAGCGTTGTGGTACCGATTCGAATAATCTTTATTGATATCTGAAGATATTTAACCCCATTCTTCTTGAAGCACTTGTTTTGATTCACTTGTTGTTAATTTTGTGTTTTTGGACCACTATTTCGAACATGGTTCATAGATATTCAGTAGCATTGATGTCGGCGGACTGTGGTAATGTATGTAACTGCTGTTTACCAAAATAAAAAAAAAAAAAAGAAAAAGAAAAAAACCACATTTAGACGTTAGGCACATTTTTTGGGGGGTTGTTGTCCTGTTTTGGAAAATGAAATTTGCTCTAGACACAAAATTTTAGCACATTCCTTTAGATTGCTGCAGAAAATTTCCAAATCCTAGGCAATAGTGTAATTGTTGAAATTGTGCAAAATGTAATTAGACCATCTAGATATAAAAATCGAATTGTTTAGAGAGGAACTATTAGTCAGCTTCCAAATTCAGAAAAAGCGTTGGAATTTTGCAAAAATCTCCTCAACTGAAGACCAATAACTCGGAAGAAAGTTATACATACTAATGAAAGTAAGTCAACATTTTTGACAGCGACAGACATGGCACCGTATAGACAGAGCTTAGTACTACTTTTTATCCAAAAAATTTACGTTCTACAGTTAAACTCCTTACGGTAGTGACTCCATCATGATTTGGAGGTTATATGGCTTCATCCAAAGGTAGGAAATTTAGTTTTTATAGATGGCATTATAAACCACATGGTTTACTTGGATATATTTCGCAGCAATCTAAAGGAAAGTGCTAACAATTTGGGTTTGTATGGAAATTTCATTTGCTACAGGGATGCACACCAAACAAAATGCACGTAATTTTAAAATGTGATGTTCTTTTCATGGTAAACAGCGGTTACACACACACCACGCTCCGCCAACACCAATACCATTGACTATTTACTGGCCACACTCGAAATATGGGTCCAAAAACACAAAATTAGAAACAAAAACTATTTAAAACAAGTACTACAAGAAGAACGGGGTAAAATATATTGTTACCACCGAAAATTGGTCTAATCAATACCATGACGTTTAGAAGCTATTATAAAAGACAAAAGATATGGTATTTAATACTGATTCTTTCTTTCTATGCGAGATATTACAAAAATTTCATTAATGCATTCTCAATTTTTTTAATTCAAAAATCTGCGCCCACACATATGTATATATATGTGTGTGTGAGTGCGTGCGCATATATATATATATATATATATATATATATATATATATATATATATAATATAATACATTTAATTTTTGAAATCAGGAGGTAAGTGCGAAGACATAGAAGACAATTTATATTGTTAAATTCGCTTTAATCCACCCGGTAAGACATAATTGATTTACAAGAAGGCGCTGACAGAACACTTTCGTTCACAGCAACAGATTAGGCAAAAGTGCGTAAAAAGAGAGATGAATAAATTATTCGTCTCTCATATGGACATGAGGTTTAGTTGGGAACATAATTTTTCACAGTGCTATTACATTAAGATTATGATTGGGATTTCTCGCCCATGTCGATTCTGATAAGGGAAACACGGGGATATTTTAAAAAGTGTTTGTTTAGATCAGTAATTTTTATCCTTTCATTCGCAGTGTGTAAACCGCTGACTAAAGCGTTTTTACAAAGCTTCTCTTGAATTAATTAAGTAGGAAAAGTAGAATCGGACAAGGAAATGAGATATTTTAGAATGAAATTACTATGGACTAAATTAAGACAATACATTGGAAATTATTTAGAATTGAAATTAGATTTTAAAATACCATTACATACACATAGGTATACAGACCAATAGAAATCTCGTGATTGTTTCTAACCAGTTTAAACTGGTTAATGATTGAAAAATAATAATGCCCTCTCACATTATAACTTGAAATTTGCGATCTTAGATTTTATTTTTTTATCAAATTAAATTTAGTTGAATATATTTCATATTAGTCTGTTTCTTTTGTTAATAGTAAAGGAGATTCTAATTTTTAATTTATTTATATAATATTATGAGCTTTTAATTGACTCTAATTTGTCTTTGTAATTACATATTGCCATTCATTGAAAACAAAATGTGGTAATTCTGCTTTTTGTTATGGAAATTTTAACAAAATCTTAAAATTTTGTTAAAATAAGTTAAAAGAAATGAATTGAGCCATTTTGCTTTAAACAGTTGCTGTCCTTTTATTTGTTCTGAATATGGCAGTTAGATCATTACAACTTTTGAGGTATTTCACAGATTGTTATAAATCCCATTTTTTGCTTTTTTTTTTTTTCATTACATATGAGAAAATATTTTTTTTATGGAAGAAAAAATAAAATAAAGCAGTATTAAAATAGATTTTCTAGAGTTAACTATTACTTAGCATTACTTTAATTTATTAACTATCTTTTAAATTAAATCTTATTAATGTTTTAAATTAAATTTAAGAGCTTAAACATCACATTGGTACAGCTATATGATCAATATCATTAGCACTGTTACATTCATGTTTGGCTGGATCATCATGGAAATTAAATCATAATTGAAGTTATAATTGTCTTCTCCCTGGTTTTTGATCTAAGCAGATACCATATTCTATATAAATAAAAATGAATGTTTGTCTGTCAGTCATTTATGCCTCCCTAAGCCGTTCTTCCGACTGCGATGAAACTTGGTCAGCTTATTGTTTACACCTACGGGGTGGTTATAGGGATAGTACAATTATCTAAAATTAAATTAAAAAAATTTTAAATCTCAACCGCATTTATTTACCAAGGATTTATCTCCAAATAACACGCCGAGGAGACAATAGATTCTGTAGGAATGCTACATCCAAGTTAAAGGTTAATATTTTGTATCTATAGTAAGCAAATGTCATGCAAGTCATTCTGAGAGATTACAACTTTATTATAGATTATGGGAGAAAGTTTTTGGGAAACAAACTCTGGGTTTATAATTTTAATTAAATTTTAGCGTTTTTCGCCGTAACTACTAAAAATATTAAAGTAAAATAATTTTGTACCATCTTAATTTTTAAAAATTATCTTTTCAACTATATTAACGATTCTTTGGTAAAAATATATTTTCTATATTACATCAATTTTAAAAGAAAATATTTTAATCACATTTTCTAAAATTAAATTTGAGAATTCTGAACCAATATTAAACATATCATGCGATACAATAAATAGTTTGTTTCATTAACTACCCTTCTGAAAGTACACCGAGTTTTACAATTCTAAAAGAATACACAAATCTAATATATAAAAGGGAATATTTGTTTGTTCGTATGTATATACTGTTATACCGTTCATCCCATTTCGATAAAGCATTGCCAAATTAGAGATTGATTGCTCTTAAAAATATTTTCTTCGGGCGACCACTTCTAAGCCTTTTCTCTACGATACCACCGGTTTTGAATCTATTTATGATCCATGAAACAGTTGAATCACTGCAGTCGCACCGATGAGCAATCCTAACATTTAAAATATTTTCTTGGTGCATTAAAATAACAGCCTGGCGTTTCTTACCAGCTAACTTATGCATTTTGAAAAGAAACAAACAATTTAAATTGAAAAGCAATGTCCAACGAACGCGCTTTGACAGAGCAGCAAACGAAATGAAATCTTGGTAGTCGTAGCGGTTCATTTACATAAAAAAATAACACTTTAATTGAAAAATATATTACTTTTTTGAGGGCTTATTGACGGAAAAGCGTGAAATTTCTCAAACGCAATACTTTTGACCAGTAGTGTATATATTTTTCACAAAATATATTCTAAGGAACAAAAGCGACGCTGAGAAGTAGATAGATATAAAGATTTATCGTTTCATTTTCTATTGTTGAACTTAAGTATTAAGGGTGTTAATTTGAATTTAAAAATTTGTAAAATCTCATTCAAAACATATTTTCAAACCGGCAAGAAAAAAATGCTTTAAATTGGAAATGTAGAAATTAAATTAAAATGCAAAAAAATTGAAATCTGCTTATCTTAAATTTAAAGTTATGATATGAGAACATTATTTTTTTATGTCACTTGTTTATAGAAAATAGTCTGACAGAAAAATATCATGTCCTCACATAATTAATGTTCACCAATATTTAGAGAACCGATGGCTTTTGACCATTTCAAAATCAAATTCCAAAATTTTGTCTCGAGGTCAGTATTTTTTTTCGTGAAAAATCAGTTTAAACCGGTTTTTAACAGTCACATAATTATATCTCGTTTATTTTATTTATTATTTTTTTTAAATTTCAAAATTGTTTCAGCAAAACTTTATCTCAAGGCCAGGTTTTTTTCAAAAATTTCGATTTTGAACTGATTTTGAATGATCACGTGGCAATTGTATATACATTCATATTTAAAAAATGGCTATATCCAAAATATTTGATTGATCAGAAAAGGAGAATAATTTGATTTAATTTTTTTTAATAATAAATATTTTTAAAATGTAAATATATTTTAGCATCGAATATAAAAGAGGGGAATGCGCGGAAATTCATACCCTCTCCTGTTTATCACCACTGTAATAATATTAAGTGCTTGAAATGGCTTTTTATCATACAAAGTTTACTGGCTTTTTCTGTTTTAATTAACAGAAAAGAATAACTATTTTTTTCCAAAATGTTTACTGTTAGCAAAAATATTTTTATTTCTTTTTCCTTTTATCAGAATAAAGGAAAAAAATTATTATTAAAAGAATTCATCATAGAAATTTTATGGCTGACTGAAAAAATAATTTGCTGCTGAAAACTATTTTTTATTCTTTTCTGTTTTCTTGAATCGGGGAAATAAAATAAATATTGCCTACTTATTGAAAGATTCTGGAAAAAGTTCCGTTTAATTTGATGGACAGACAAAACAATAATTCCACTATGTGCAATTTTCTTAAGATAAGTTTCACTTAAGGAAAAATATTTTAAAAGAAGGTAGTAAAAATAAATTATCGTTAAAAAGAAAAAATGTTTCATCTCAAAGCCTTTGATATAAAGAAATACAGAAAGCGAAACTAGTTTTATTGGCCCTTGACTTCTGCTTTATATTTTCTAAATCTTTACAAAAGACATGTATTTTTCAGCCTTAATTAGACATTAATGATTTTTGAAAACTCTTAAAAGAATGAATTTTTTTTCTCAGTATATAAAAGACAAGGTTCGAATGTTTTTTGGATAGACTTAAAAATAAATGAATCGATTAATTGCACTCTTTTTTGGTAAGATGATCGAAGCTGCCCTGCGAATGCTTAAAACTATAGAAATTCTTGACCTTATCAGTAGGAAAAAAAATTATAATAGAGCTACTACTATATAAATGTACTTCTCAAACTACGCAAATGAATTCAAAGATGACCAAGATATATTACATTAGAACACTCAAAATTATTATAAAGGACTACTACAATGAAGTTAAAATTTAAAAATAAATAAATATATTAATTGATATTAAATTTTCAATAATTTAATTTATGATTTTTTGTGGACTAATAGATGAAATGATCAATTCCTTCATTTTGAATTATGCTCAAATCTAACTATAGTATTGCTGTTTTATTCATAAGTTTCTACAGCTTTTCTGAGAATTCTTAAAAGAATAAAATTTTATCTATAAAAAATCCTGCACTTTCCTGAAAACTTTGGACATTTTTTAATCTTCTAAGAAAAAAAATCTTCAGTAAAGAAAGGAATTATTTCTTAAAGTTGGTTTTTATTTTGACTAATATTTTCTGAATACGACGGAAAAAAAATCTATTTCAAATATTCGAATATTTAAAAAGATTATTTTTTCTCTTTTTTCCTGTGAAAGTAAATGAATAATTTTATTAAAATAAATGCATATACAGCATAAAGTTACAATTTATAGAAACAAAAATGCAGAAAATCATACCGAATAATATTTAGAAATATAATAATATTCTACATTTGAATTCCCATATTCAGTATTCATATTTAATGACATTTATAATGAGTTTTGTTCGTTGTTTATGCTAATTACTGAAAGGATTTCTTGCGATTAACAATGCCTCTAGTATACATCTATGGTTCTTGAAATGTGAAGTAACGAATTATAAATAAGAAATTGTAATTCTTAAATTATGACATTTTCTTACCTTGTGTTTGATTCGAATTTCCTTTTTAAAGCTTTCTATCACATCCTGCATTGTAGAATAGGATAAATTTATGGAATAGGATGCATTTAAAAAAAAATTAAAATGTTAGCGTTATACTAAATATATTTACACTGCTACTACCATAATGAAAAAGAAATCACTTTTCGAATGTTGTATATCCTTCCCTTATAATTAAAAATCCTTTTAAAATCATAAATAGAACCAAGAAAGATAATAGAATGTAGAAAAATAAAAAGCAAATATTAAAGGCAAGCGATTTATAAAAATTCATCATAAAGCAAAAATTAAAGGCAAACGATTTTTAAAAATTCATCATAAAGCAAAAATTAAAGCCAAACGATTTTTATAAAGTCACTAAAAAGCAAAACTTAAAGTCAAACAATATTTTGAAAGTCAGCAAATAGCAAAAATAAAAAAATGGCAAATAATAATTTCAGCGATGAATTCTAATATACAAACGTTTTTGCGAAACAGTTTATCACCACCTTTTTGCTTTCTCATTACTATTTTTTAAAAAATAGATTTTTACCCCTAGAAATACGTAAAAATACGAAATAAAACATGGATATGCAATGAAAAAAATAATAAACTGGAATTCATGCTTGAATTTATTCTAGGTAGTAGCACTTCTTTGCATTTTAAAGGTGCATGCAACTGAACTTTTACTATGGAAGAGTCGCATAAATGGAAATATTTCCTCTCAGAAGGTTGGTACTCAATGGAAGATTTCTTACAATTTCAGTTAAATTTTTCAAATTAATTTCAATCCATTGACAAAAACAATAAGATATTAGAACAATAAATAATCACAGATTACGACACTATTGATATTGCATAATTCAGTATGAGTTAAAAATTGAAACAAGTATTTAAAAAGTAAAATGTAAAGCTTATTTGAAATGTTAAAATATCTTATTGAAAAGTGTGGAAATTTTTAAGCAAATCCTAAAAGGTAAAAATCCTGCACTTGAAAAATATGTGAAAATGGTTCTTATTTATAATTATTTTTCTTTCTATTAATATCAGGAAATAGAGTTGCTTTTATGAGACCAAATATTGCTCGCAATTGTTATCTTTTTACTATCGTCTCAAATGCTTCCTAAACAGTAAACAGTTCAGATCGTTGTTGGAACACTGACTCTTCCAAAGGTAGGCGAGTCTTTCTGTTGCACCACGATGACTGATGAACACTGCTTAATGATAAAATTTTAAAATTGATCGTTTGATTTTTCAATTATATTGGGGGTTGGGTATCATCTGCTTTTCTTATTTAATATCGGAATGATTTATTAGTTGTTGCGCTTTTTAATATTTAAATTATAGTTATGAATTGAAAAAAAAAAGGAAAACATCTTTCGTTTTTTTCTTCACACAAAAACCAGGTTTGAAAAAAAAATCTAGATATCATGGAATTGATTAAAAAAGGGGCTTTAAATAACAAAATTTTTGTTTACTTTCCATTATATATAAGTTATATAGAAAATTATTAAATATGTAATAATATCAGAAAATATAATTCAAAATAATCAGAGTAACTATATATTTAACATTTCGGCCTCTATAAAAATCAGTTTCATGATAAGATAGTGTTCTAATGGGCCAAAATGAGGTAAAATTTGAACTAAAGATAATTTAAACGGTATGTTTGATATTTATTGAATAAAAAATTAGTGCAACCCTTCGCCAAAAGGAGATATTGTAATACACATAAAACATTTAATATTTTTATAGACACTAAATAACATAATAAAGAAGCGTTAAAATTGCGCAACAAATGTCCTGTCGTGTTCACTAATGTGCTGTTATCATAGAGCGTAGAATCATATTTCCAGCGCCGTGGTAGCCTGGTGGGTAGAGCGTCAGTCTCGTAACCAAAAAGTAACGAGTTCTGTCCTCGTCTCGGTCAATTATCACCGTGTTACTACTGGCAATTGGGGCACATTAAATATGTCGTGATTGCAAGGTCCTCCAAGTTCCCATAACAAATTATACCTCTGAGGGTACTGAATCAAGGATGATTTGGTCTCTGATTTGGATCAAAATTTGACTTGTGGATGAATGAATGAGTTCGACCATCCCGTAAAAAGGATTGTGTCGTATGTGTTCGAGCAAGAGCGACTCTCATTCGGGCTTGGTATGACCAAGTGGCATTAGACCCACCATCATATTTCCAATCGTATAAGTCTACCGGAATATTAGTTACTTGGCAATGAATGCTGTCTTTCAGATCTAATAGAGATGTTGACCTTTGATAGTAGATATTGTTCTTCAGAAACTCAAGAAATTCTCAGACGATGATGTTTGACGAATTAAGAGGCCATGGTATTTAAAAATAATAAATAGTCACTCGTGCATCTGTGAAATGTTATCTTTGCAGTCGCTTTATCATTTAGACTAATTTTTTTATATAAGTATTCTAAAAAATGAATTTTGGTTCCGATCTTTTATTATACAGCATTCAATATTGACTAATACTACATTGGTTATATCAGGGTTTCAACATTTTATTGCAACTGCCGGAAGCTTTAAATACCTTGTTATATAAGGGTGAGATCTTATTTCAGAAAATCAGTTAACTCTTGGTTCAAATTTATACATGATATCTCTCGTTTATATAAAGTTCATTATTAAATATTATCCTGAAAGTGATAATATTTTATAATGAGTATTGATCAATCAGATCTCCGGAAGCAAATCTTATTGAATGTCTAGAACGCTCATTAGAGAACAATTGCAACACATCATCTCTTTTTAAAAATATTCAGAGCTTTAATATATTCAGCTATCAGTTTTACCTTGTTTTTAATATTAATAATTATAATTAAATACTATATGATACATTGTATCAGCAAATAATACACAATATTTGTGTTAAGTATTAAAATGTTTAGTTTCTCAATTTTTTTTCTTTGCAAACTTAATGTTTAACGGAATATTCCGAAAAATTTTGATTTGTTTTTTTCGTAAATATGCTAATAATTTCCAGTATAAAAAATAACACTTAATAGTTGAAAAATTTTATTTATCTCCTTTGGAAAAAAAAATTAAATGCGGAAATTTTTTTTTAAGAATTCATATTTGAATTTTATATTAGAATCTGAGCAATCCATCATGTTGCTTAAACTGTCATGATTTTGACATGCGATCAGTTACATTTTATGACGTGTTCTGTCAAGCTGTCTGTTGCAGCTAGATTTTTGATATTTCTGAAACTGAAGTGTTTCATATCACTGGGATTCATCTAGATAATACACAAATATTGTTCTAATTAGTTGAATTATGTAATAAGATTCCTGTAGATAAATCTCGTTTTATAACAATAATAAAAAAATAAGGAGTATATTTTCTCTTCTCAAAGCATTTATATAAAATCAGAGAAAAAATTAGGATAGCAAAAGCAATTATGCAGATGTCCTGGTAAATAATTTTTATTAGAACAACGTTGTATTTTCTTCCTCTATTTAAACACTTTGAATCTGAATTCTTGAAGCTAGAATAAAGAATTCTAACGACTGGTTTTATTGTTGTTTGTACAAGCAGGAATTTTGAAGGTGATTTATTGAAAACATTGTCACATATTTCTATGAAATATTGAATAGTTTATTATTATATATAATTTAATTTTTGCTTTCTTTATAATAAATATTTGTACACTGTTTTCATTTATGAATTTCTGTACTTTAAAATTCAAAGTTTTGAGAAGATGTTTGCTGTTCTTAGACTTCCTGACAGTACAGGAAGAAACTTATTCGAATAACAAAATTAGTGTTTCCATGGATTTTTTTTATGTTTGCATCGAAATTGATATTTCTCTTGTGTTTACAGAATCAATAAACAAGACTTCAAAGGAAATTTATGCAAAACAAAATCTACGAAGAAATAAACACACCGTCAGCTTTAAACTAACAAAAATGTTTATTGAAAGAAAGAAGCGACTTACAACTTTACAAGAATGAGAAGTTGCCTACGACTAGTGGGTATCAACTTTGATGCAAGAACAGAATATTCTAGCAACAACTAATTCATCAAAGAAAGGTATAGCATGTTAGAGAACATAGGGAAACAATAATTAAAAATCCATACTTTGGATATAATAGTCATGACGAGCATAGAACAGGTAAACTCTGGGTCTGGATCGCGTGCTTTGACCAATCGGCCACTGAGCTTCTGGTAAACTTTCTTTATGCGGCAATATCCTTTCAAACAGATTAATATAAAATCTCCAGAAAACATAAGTAATAATGTTTGACTTCTCCTACAAATTTTAGAAATTTCGATTTCAAATCTGTAATTGCTTCAAGTGAGCAATTAATTTATAATAAGAAATCAAAGTACAATCATAATTATCCATTACTTTCTGAGCTTTCTCATATGGATTAAAATGAAAGATATTCCGAAAAGGCCACGTCATCTTATTAGGATGTTAAAGAAATCGCATACTA
The DNA here is from genome assembly GCA_026543055.1 of Argiope trifasciata. Lineage (NCBI taxonomy): Eukaryota > Metazoa > Arthropoda > Arachnida > Araneae > Araneidae > Argiope > Argiope trifasciata. The sequence continues at coordinate 2,678,749 of JAPMOQ010048382.1, forward strand.
AGTAGTTACTAAAATGTAACTGGATAAAAATATGTTAAGATTTATATTAAATATATTTTCAATGAAAAAACAATTTGAATTATAGTATTTATTCATTATGAAACAAAAAAAATTAAAAAAGATTGTCTAGGGATCTAAGGATATACTCAGGAAATGAATGAAATAAAAATTTAATTTTCGATTAGTATGAGCTCTATTTTCAAAGAAACGGAATTCAAACTTTAGTCTTTATAAAGTGCTATCGGCTTAAACTGCCAGCTGGAGTCCAAAGTTTGATTGGAAAAGTGAAAGTTCCATTTATTTGTAATAGATACCTGAAAACATATAATTGGATATTTAATGAGTTATGCAAGTGATTTGACATTTGAATCTAGTTTAAAAGTGTTTAGACAATGAGTGAATCGATTTTTCAGAAATATCTATTATAGAGAACTTTAGTGTTACAATCCATCGTGCCTTTTTATATTTTCAATAGAAGACTAATTTCTACAGAAGTAATGTCCTGAAATAATAACAAGTAGAAAGGTTTTCATGCAAAATTTATTCTTAATTTTCATTTTATTATTTCGTAAAAAGATATACTAAACTTTTTAAAAATTACGGTGAGTAAATTTCAAAAGGCAATTTTTAAAAAAGTAATTATTTTAGATTAAAGCTTTTTTTGAATCCATAAGATTATTTCGGATAGGAACTCGTAATTTTGATTCATATTCAGTTGATAAGAATGATTCTTGGGCAAGAATCCCGATTTCATGACTTCTACTCTACATCAAATGTAAAATTTGGGTTACAAAGGTAGAATTTTATGTAACCAGTCTCACAATCTTTTAGATCACAATTTTTTTAGGGGATATTTTGCAGTATCAGATTCGAAACACCATTTACTGACCACAAAATTTTAAGCCAGTGGCAGTGGTCTCCCCAAAATGTTCTCGTATACTTTCAAATAAAGGCATTATTACAGAAAATGCCTTGCATGACATTGGCGTAAAATAGTTAAGAAATATTAACCTTCGGAGTGAAATAGCATTTTTGTTGATACTTATGACCCTTCACAAGCCCTCTGACAGAAAGCTGTCAGCTATTTAAGCCTAAATTAGCGTCCCTTATTTTTACAGTAGCGCTAAATAGGGCCGAGAGTACGACTTAGCTACTTCATACCTCACATTCGCTTGCATAACCCCTTTTTACAGGGGGGGGCATTCATACTACTAACAGATAGAACACAGAATAACAACCATACACGAACTGGGACTCGAACCCGGATGCCCAGATCACAGGGAAGCTATACTACCCTATGCCAGGACGTCGGCAATGGCATTTTTACTGAATCTATCGTATAATCCTTGGAGAAATTTTTTGAAAAGCAGTTAATATTATCCAAAAATCAAATATGTGTTTTAGACGCCGTTTTCCCAACCAATTTAAACAAAAAATTGACATAAAACTATGTTTGTAATCAACAAATACCATACTAAATTTGACATATTTGTCATTGCGGTTTTGAGCTATCATGATTATATGTTTCTGAAAGCACAGACCGATAGATGATCACTCATTGTTGTATTTAGCCCAAACTTTGAAACTTCTATATACTTAGACCTGTGTAATGAATTTTATCAAACGAGCTATCTTCATTTTGTAATTATTGTATAAACTTATATTCGGATAGCCGGACAGACATACTGGCTCTGATTGAAGCTTGCCCAAAATTTGATGGAAATCTATTAATTTCGTGTAAAGATGGTTTTTTAAATTTCAATCGTCTAATTCAAAGCGTTTTTGATTTATCTGTATCACAGATAGGCAAACAGACGGACGTTTTCCAAAAATGTGTTATAATGTATGTTGCATCCAAATACCCTTTTATTAATATATTTAATAAAGTGATCAAATATTCATTTACACAATATGTTTTAAAACGCATAATCATGCGTTTTACTATCTTCGGCAGCTGAGAATTATTGGAATTTACATCAACCTTACTTACCCATTGTATGGGTTATGCTAAACTTCAAAATCAGCTTAAGATTTTATTAAGATCTTTAGCAGATTGCGAGAATTCAATGATAAGTTTAAAATGAATGGTTTGAAAGCTTTTCTGTTTAAAAAAAAAACTGGTCGATGCATAAGTTAAAAATAAAAAGACCATTTAAAATTTTGAGATGAAAAAGTAAAATTAAATTTTTAAGCAGTATTTTAGTCTCTTAAAGTAATGAAAAGAAATCTTTTGACATATTTGGAGGAAAAAAAAAAAATTCTTTACAATTTATTTCTGCTTCATATTTCTATTTTAGGGGTCCCCAATTTTTTTTTTAAGTTCATCATCATTATTTACTACTTTGAAATTGTAAACATGTTTTTGTGATAATGAAAGAGGCAAATTGACTAGAACCTGGTTTCTTTCTAATTTGCCTTAAGATGAAAGCTTCGAGAGATAAAATTTTTTCTAATATTTTAAACATGTTTTTATTATTTTAATGCACGAATAGAAAAAGAATCACACTTCATTTCTAGGCAATTCAGAAGGAGAGTTTAAGCAATTCAGAAAGCAGAATTTGTCGTAATTCAAAAAGAATGAAACGAGGGCACAAATTCAAAAAGAAATAAAGGATAAATTATTAAAACAAGCAATGTTCGTTATATTTGCAATTTTCAGGAATTAAAAAGATGGAAAATAAAGTAAAACATAACGACATGAGAATTCATTATCTGATTGTTATTTGTATTAAAAAAGAATTGTATTTTTTAATTATAAAGATACATTGGGGAATTGAGAAGGCTAGAGTATTATAGAAAAATAATGTTACACCTCTTTTGAAAATTAGGCTAAATACTGCTTTTTTATTTACACTACAGGAGATAAATGAGATAATGAGTAAATGATATAGGAAACTGACGAATCATGAAAATTATCTAATATCTAATAAATGAATTATATTTTTGAATTGAAGGTACAAATCAAACTATTTCGGCTGAAATTAAATCAATAAATTTAACCCGGTTGAGCTATTTAAACATAAATGAATACAAAACTTTGCAATGTTTTATGATTTTATTACTTAAAAATTTTAATTCTATAAATGATTAATAAGTTCAAATCTCAGAAAATAATAGATAACAGCAAAAAAATCAATTGATAGAAGTTTCACTTTCGATATTCTTTCGTTGTCGAAGAGTGTTTTAACTCAATTTTCAGAATACATGTAATATTTTATTAATTCATTCAAAGATTTTTCAGTTTCATTTATTTATTATTGAAAAAGAATAGTATTTAATTTTCGATTTAATAAAACTTCTAAAATTTTAGTGCACCCTCTAAATAAGTGGTTGAATTTTCGTGATGTCGATAAGGTAATTTTAAGAGCTCATGAAAATGTTAGCAGAGTTTAATAAAAATGTTTTAAAGATAAGGGATGAAATTGGTGTAAACGGAAAATTGAAATTAATTGATAGTAAATTTTTTATTTAAGCTAAATAAAAATATTCACGAGCAAAATTTTTCAAAGGCAGAAATTACTAAAATCTGTAGTATTGTATAAAACATTAGATGATCAATTACAGTCATCCAGTGATGACACATGGTAATACTATTCAAAATAAACTCTAGTTGCATAAAAATAACAAATCATATCAAAAATAATAATAATGAAAAAAATTTACAACAATGAAATACTCTATCCTAAATTTCAAGTTACATGTGTGAGAACATTATTATTTTTAAAGTTATTATTCGCCTTAATTAATTTAAGTCAATCAGGATACTTCTCTATTGGTCTCCACCTTTGTCTCGCAATTAATGATAATTTTTTAAACTTTCATTATCACTTTTTCTTGCTAGCAAACAAAATTTTGTATTTCGACCAATGTAAAGATGGGGAAAAAAAAAAAACCCATCGGTTTTCTAAATATCAACGCATGCGTAATATGATAATCTCGTGATTGTTTCAAAGCAGTTTAAACTGGTTGATGACTTAAATTAATTAAGATAATTTTAATTAATTAAGACAATCAAGTTGCAACTTTAAGTGGCGATAAATCGCCAAATGTGACAGTCTTCTGCATTATTTTCTAATAACCTTATTTTAATTTGAGGAATTATTCCTGAACTAACAATTTTTATCGATTAAGCAAACAATATTTTTACTTACTAGGTTTACTTTTAAAAACAGTTATTACATTATTTTTAAACGGCAATAACACTGTGATTTCCAAGGGAAAAACTACAACAGAAGACGATAAATAAATCAAAACCTATACAATGAAAGCCATTTCCAAAATAAAACTACATTAGTAGACGATAGATAATGGAAAGACTATACTGTGAAAGCCGACTTCAGAATAAAACTACATTAGCAGACGATAGATATTTCAAAAACTATACTGTAAACGCCTACTCCGAAATAAAAAAAAGATTGATAAATCACCAATTTCTTGCCTAAAGCATTTTGAGGTTTCAACAATTTGTTGCCTTCATATTTTGAGTTTCCAAAACCCTCAAGCGAAAACAACATCATGTCTCACATGATAAAAGGGAGACTACATGAAATAAGAAATAATAAAAAAGTTGCTATGTAATTTGGAGGTTAGGATATTAAGTTCCTGAAAACTAATGCAGAAAAAATCAGAATAGTTTTATAAGATCGAAAATAAGTGATCTACGACTAGTTAGTAAACCTACAATGGATTCGTGAAAGAAGAAAATCAGTTATAGTGAAATATTTGAATTTTTATAAATGGTTTATAACTCTTGAAATAATTACTATGCAACATAGATTTGATTTGGCATCTTAAAAAATAATATTCCATTGATATGAAATCCAATAAATAATTATGCTCATAAAATTTCCATATTTCCCATTTTTACATTAGAATTCAAGTGAAAATATTAGAAACGCTTCAAGTAATCAGAATAACTTATTGAAATTCTAATAAACCAGCTGCACGCAGAATCTGGGAAAGAATACAAAGAAAATTGATATGTCACACACTGTTTATCGTTTCGAACAATGTATTCACAAGCAACGGTGAGAGGGTGAGAAGGTTCATTACTAAAACTGTTTTCGTGGTTGTTCAAGTCTCCCACAAAAGTTTGGTCTCATGTAATAGATGGAAAGCTTCAGCCCTTCCCACATAGATGAATATTCATGAGAGAATTCTGTAGATATTTAAACACTGAGATCGTAAAGCTTTCACGATGCATATTCAGAGAACACAAAATGATAAGGTTATCAAAATTTGCTCTGTGGATAAAGTTTCGAAGTTATATTGTTTGTTCATAAAAGATTTCTTCTTCGTATAAACCAGCGAATAAAAAAAAGTTAAATTTTTTTTTTTACTGGAAGAAAAGAAGTTATGTAGAATATATATTCTGGCTTAAAAGTTAAGAAAGTTTCTAGTTTAACGAAACAACATTTTGGAAAGGGATATAAAATGCTTTATTAAGCTTTGATTTTTTGAAAGTAAAAAGTATTCTTTTTTTATTTATTTTAACAAAAAAAAAAAGATTTATTCGCCATTGTTGAGGGTTCATTAGTTCGCTATTCCAAAAGTTATTTGAGCTTTTCTTGAAGTTTAAAGAAGTATTTTAATAAACTCACACTACGAACAACAGGAACAAAACAGCGAACGAAGAATATGGTAATGTGATCTTTTAGTGATGTAAAATATAAAATTCAGTTCAGAATACTTTACTGGAGATATTAAAAAGTTGTCATATTTTTTATTGTAATTTTATTATGCCATGAAAGTAATACGTACTTCAAATAGTTTCTATGGAATTGATCAGCAAGCCGGAACATATTTTTGAAGAAATATATTTGTAATAATTATTGTTTGTGTAGGTTTTAGTGCTTAGAATGTAATAATTCAAAACTAAGGGATTCCAAACTAACAAACTTCCAAGCTGTCAACTTTTTAGAGAATATAGTCTATTTTAGATAGAAAAAATTAATTTAATTAGTTTTATGATTCGTTCTCTTTTCAAAATTAATATGGCAGTGAAAAGAACAGGAATTTAAGCCTTTGGAATTTCTAAATTAAAGCTATTTATAGTTCTTATTAAGGTTACTGAAAGCAGACATGTCTTAACGAGTTATTTGAGTTTTCACTGTCAAATGCAATCCAAGCAATTTACAACTACCTAAAAGAAAAAAAGTTTTTTTCCAGAAGGTTAAGTACAAGTGAAGTGATGCTTTTCCTTTTGTTTGAGTTATACTAGAAGATTTAATATAGATTTAAATGGCGTATTTAATTTTCTTTAAACAGTTTATTTTGAAATAGTATAATAATATGGTCTTCAAAATTTAATTTTGCTTAAATAATTATTTTTGTTTATAACATACAAGTAATGAAATACCTACTTGAAAAAGTTTGATGATAACCCGAAAAGCAGTTATTTAGAAGAACAATAAGAAAAAATATATCTATTTTACATACTTAACAATGGGAATTAAATTGATATAGATATAAAATATTATGATCAATTGGATATATCAGGTTGCAATATGTTTTAATTGCAATTATTCTTCAACTGTGTACATTATACATCAAGTGAAAGAATATAATAATTTATTTCAATTCGTCTAGTAGTGTAGCATTGAAAATAATTTATAAAATTATATTAATTAAAAAGTAAAAGTTGGCTTCTATTTAGAAGTCAACTCATCAAAATCTGAACGAAATTCTAAGAATTTGATACCAAATTAGTCGAAGACATATGGAAGCTGTGCTCTTTTTCATGTAAATAAGGTTTTAATGAAATGTTGCTTTATTACGGCATGCAGTGCTCATATTAGCTTTAATTATGCAAGTAATTAAGTTATCGAGGTTGCATTATACAATAATATGTTATATTGGATTCTATTTTTTTGGTCTTCTTTTGTACGTCTTTTCTGATTACTAAATATGTATAAATATTTTGAAAACCTTAAATCGCATTTTTCGTCTCATTTCATACAGAAATTTCATTTATTTTTTTATAATCGGTATTTCATTTTTATAAAATTAGCTTTCATGTATTTTATCTAAAGTGCAACCCTATTTTATGGAAAAATTATGACAGAAAATATGAAATCAACTTATGAACTGTTCCAATATTCATGATTTTCAGGAAATAAAATGCCTTAATTTTTTTCCACTTGTTTTGTTCATTTAAGTAGCATTATATCTGATCTTTTGAGATTCAATTATCTTCCAGTAGAGTGATTTTCATGAATTTTTCTTTAAGAAAATAAATTTTCGAATGAGAAATTCAACATTATACAAAATGCCTTCTTAAGAAGTATCATTGGCTAATTATTGTTCGAGCAATGAATACAGGCCTTTTTGAGATTTTTATAACAAAATAGTATAGAATAAACGAAAATAACCATCAAAAATTTTATTCTTAAGCTCTTTTTCAGCAACAATAGAGAGAAAATATCGTTATCTTAAAAAAGCGCAAATAAAAGATGGTCGGATTTTCATTTAAAATTCATAACCTCACAACTATGATAGCAAGTGTCACATTACTTTTTTTTTTTTATAAAAAAAGCTAACTATCTCTCTGTAAATTTTTGAAGGCAGAATGATGATGCAAATAGTAGGGAGAAAAAAATATCTATTCGCTTTTTTTTTTACTTGACTCTGGGGAATTTTAAATGTGTCTGAAAGACTAATGCCAAGGAAAACGGTAGAATTGTAAGAAAGAAAACGAAGGCTTATCTGATGAAAGATAAGAGAAGAAAAATAATAAACTGATAGCTAAATGAAATGTCTTAACGTCGTCTTAGGTACTATAAAAGCATTTTAAATAATTTTTCAGCTATCAAACTCTGATTGTTATGGCAGTTGGTGAACAGTTATATTAGAAAATAATTTAATTATATTAACGTACCGTTTAAAAGCAAAATTAAAGCTATTTTGAGACGGACCTCGTAATTTTGAATCACGGCCAGATGACGAGGACGACACCCGAACTGATACCTCCACTCTCTACACCAGCCGGAGGACGTTTGGTACGGACAGATTTAACGTACATCACACCTCGCTTACACGGCGGTTTTACTGTGGAATCGGGTCACGAACCCAAAACCGTAAAACTAGGTTACTGTCGCTACCCATAGTTGAAAAAATCTAACTTACTAAGAAGAAAAAAATTAAACTTTGGAAAAAATAATTTGTTGCACATATCTATACAAAACAAAATAAATAACGAATATAATGTTTCTTATAAAAACAAAAGCAACAGGTTTTTTTTGCGACTTTTAAAACATTTGTAACGTTATTTCTAGATTGCTTAAGGCAAACATGCACTCCAGTCCATCTCTTCACGATATCCACTTTAAGTGGGACCCGAGAACAATTGCTAATGATAGGTACTTGCCTCTAATAAGAAAAATTATCTAAACGAAATAAAGAATTACAATTTAAATGGTTTGTATTAATAAAGGCTTTGTTGAATTACGAATTTTAAATTTTTATGCAGAACTTAGAAGCCTTGAAATATAATTAATAATACATTCTTGAATCAATTTCAGTCTCAAAATAGCGAATGAAAATAAAAGCAGACTCTTAATTCTTTTGCGACTGAAACTGATTAAATTATTAAAATTTTATATCACTATTTTCTAAAAATGCTCTATATTAGGCCATTCCATTGATAGTTTCCTAGAAGATGCTCCAATAAGAGCCCAAAGTTTCCCTAAGAAATGATTTTCTAAAATAATGACACTGCTAAGAATTCGAGGTACTTTCGATTTGTTAATCGATGAAGAAACACAATCACCAGGCTTTAGTAACAAACGACAGTTTTTATTAACACGAATACTCAAATAACAAATGCACGGACACAAGCAACACACAACATCATACTGCAATTGCGCACAACTATTAATCGGTATTAATAACAACAATAGCACATAAAAGTGACTAGACAGAATTCAGCAAAAGTCAATGTATGTAGCCACAATCTACTGCCTTTCCAAACGCTTGTAATTCTCCATTGTCTCTTCGCTTTAGCTGTATCCAACTGCTGACTTATAAATACACGACTGAGTACTCCACTTATGACTCACTACTGCTTTAGAAATAACACTAGGATTCGGCATTTAGTTCAATTCAGCAATAACTTGAGTTCCATTCAGCACTTCCGCTTTAAGGGACTGATCCAATTTATTCACTATGTACTCGCTATGCGACTCTAAAACTCTCTATAACTTTACTCACAACTGTCTTCAGTTTAGACTGCCGCCGTTTTACAGTTCCCTAAGCACTGAAGCGATGGTTCAGGAGCAATCAAGCATTTCTTGACTTCTTATCTCATGGCTTCTATCGCCAAAATTCTCGAATTTTTTTTTCTATCTTATCGCCAAATGGTCGCTAAGTTCGTCCCCATGCCCTTAGATTAATAATTCGATATCTGATCAGCTGATCCTAAAATGATTCTTTGATTTAATTAATCGTGCTGGAATGCAGTATTACAGGTTTGTAACCTTATTCAAAGCATTTATTTATTTTACTTCAAAGTTTTTTCAAAATGCTTCATTTCTATTTTTTGAATAAATAAATACAAAATAAAGATAAATGAGATAAACTTGAGGTTCTTAAGATAAATGTTTTTCTATTTATCTTTTAAATAAAAGCAATATTTTTTGGGTGTAAGGCAAATCTATTTCACAAATGTTAATCATTGCATTTTTTATTTGTTACAATTCATTTAATGGAGTTGATTCGTGCAACATCACTGTTTATTGGTTAACTATTCGCTCTTATGTTATGCTGTGTGTTACATTTTTATATACTGTGAAATGGATTATAAAATTAAATTTGTTCGGTTCAACTCAATTAAATCAACGTCTCATTCGGAAGCAACACATTGACTATTTTTTAATGTGCCTCGAGATTTTGATTTACAGTCAGATTCCGTTTTTTGACTTCTAAACCTGAACCTTTCTATTAAACTACCGCTATTGCAGCAATAGATTTGATAGTATATCGAGCAAGTTTTTATTCGAATTATGAGACAAATTTGTATCTATCTTTACAATATTTTTATTTAAAGATATATGTATAATTTTATTTACTGAAAATTTTGACCAGTGATTTACTTTCCCAAATTTATTGGAGTATTTGAATTTAGAAGAAACAAATATCTATCCAGCCGTGTAAATCTGATCGTTTGAATTTGAAATTGGAATGTATAGAGCATTTTAGAGAAATTTCTATCTAAAAAGCTTTCGAAATTTTAACATTATGGAATTTTCCATCCTCTATTTATTTACAGGGAAATACGATTTATAAAATGTCAAAATTACAGTTCAGTATCATGTCAAATGCTAATAATGCAATCCCTTTCCAAAATACTCAGTCTTTCCATTCAATTTCTAGTCTTAAATCTATAATATGCGATTTAAAGCCTTTTCTACAACTGAGCCATAAATTCCAATTACTTTCACTATATTAAACAGTATTCGATTTCGGTGCTTCGTCATTGAACGACATCTTAAAACGTTTCCTCTGATATTCCTAATACTACAAACCTTATTGTGCAGTGGAAATCATGCGTGTAAAATATTCTCACAATCGTTTACGAAAAGCTTTTAGAATGGAAAGCAAATTCTATTTACTGGAAATCATGAGTAGTGATATCGTATTCAAAATGCCAGCAATCGCATTTGTATTTTGGTTCATTATTTATTGGAATGCAATATACAGTTACGCAATTATCCGTCTCAGTGTAGAGCAAATGTCAGTAAGGGTCACTAAACAATATCAATCTAGTTTAAGGTTTACAATCATATATATACATGTGAATATTTGGTTATTCTAATTCTTTTTATAGGTATTTTTATGATTTGAATACGAATATATGAATAATATTGTTTCCTTTCTCTACTAAAATTTCTTTTTTTTTTTCGATGAAAATTTATAATTTTTTTTACTTGAATATTCTTTACTTTCAAAAGGCTCAAATGTTGGTTAGTTTATGATGTTATTAATTTAGTGGAATTTAGCAACCACCTTCTTAATGTATTTGTTGAAATATTAACGATCGGTTAATAAATAAGCAAAGCTCTTGGTGCTTGAGATATTTTTGTGATGCTTTTCTAGTTTAATTTTGTTCTTTTGGTTTAATTTTCAAGAACTTGATCAAACAATAGTATCGTTTATGCCTTTTAGTATTATTCGAGAAAAATAGTTAATTTTTTACTTTTTAAAGTTTTCTTTTACTTTATTTTATAACTTTAAAAGGGTACATAGCTCTTTGCAATTTGAAAGTATCCAGTTTTATAGTTAAATAATTGTCATATAAGGTTAAAACAGTTCGTAATAATTTTTTACTATTTTGATTTAAAGTATTTTAATCTTAAATTTTGAATTTTTTTAGACGTGTGATTGTGAAACCAATTTTCTTGGATGCGACTCAAAATCAAATGCTTTGTTATTCCAGTTGATCAAAGTTTGTTTCTGAAAACTGTTTATGTTCAATTTAAAATTAAGGTATCCGACTACGTTCGAAGGGAAATTTTTGAAAAATTGGATTTTTTAGAAACATTTAAAATTATGGTTATTAGATATATTGTCAGTTATAATACAAATTAATATAAATACAAAAAAATTATTTGATAATATAATTTTACTTTGAGAAATAGGAAAATATGTAGAATTTTTGAACGACATTTAACCAACGCGGTTAACACTATACACAAAATTGTAATTGGGCAGTCCTATTTTCCTTTTTACACAAATTATAGACTATAATTATGACAGAAATTAACCAAAATCTAAGAAAAATTTTGAGGTGCATAGAAGTTATGAGTAAAACTACACGTATATATGCATTTTTTTCATAAATTCTTATTTTCATAAATTTTTTCATAAATTCAACTTAACTCTCTAAAAACACCTATAAATGAAAAAGTATTTCACTAACAATAAAACTTTTGGTTCATTTCATTGCTCATATAATTTGAAAGGCATGCTGAAGTTTTTATGTAAGTACCTCTAATAGTTTTTAAGGTATCATGTTAATGATGGAGAAGTTTTATGAACATTAAAGTTTTTAGAAATGTGAAGTTAAAGACAAATTTGAGCTGAAAAATATGCTTTGCTTAAACCTCCCCTGGATGAGAGGATAGTCTTTCCTTTTCTTAGAAAATTTAATAAAGAGGAAAGATTTTAGAAAGAGGAAAGTCTGATAAATTTCAAAAGATAAAAGTCAAAAGAGCCAAAAGATAAATTTCAAATAAGGAAAAAAAATAAAGGAAAAGCTTCAGTTTCTTAACAGGAAAATCTAAAAACACAGCTTTACCAGAATTTTCGGATGATTGCAATGCTTTTCCTTTGCATACATTGTTTAAAAGTAATTAAAGATGTATAGCAAAATGTTAGGCAAAGATTTTAGTTAAAAATTTTTAATAAATTGTTCACAAATTTTCATCGATAAATAGTTTCAATGGCAAAACTTTGAATGCAATTTTATTCCGTCTTTAATAAATTACGAATAGAAAAAAAAAAAAAAAAAAAAAAAACACAAGCAAAGTAAATATAGCTATAAAACTAAGTATAAGTGCAATAGGGGTACATTTACTACTCTTTCTATTTTTGAACATAATTTATATGAGTAGAAATAAAACGTATATTGTCTCATTCATATTAATTTCACCGTAGCTGTCGCTTGTTAAAGGTTCGTTGAACTCGAGAAATCAGTGTTTGGAAAAAAAAAGATTTATCGGATAAAACACTTTTTAAAGTCATTACGTTTTATTGCAATTTTATTAGCCAATTTTGATCATCTACTTCAATACAAATTACAAAAGATTGCAAATAACTTAACTGTTAGCCCTACTACTGTTACTAATAGCCCTACTTGAAGCATAGCAATCTATAATGCTATGATGTGTAGTAATAATAATGTCTATAATGTTATGATGCTTTTATTAAAAAAATTCTAGTATTTTCCTTTCAATTTCATTTGGTATTCGAGAGGATTCAATTAATTTGATCTCTGTTTCTTTGAATTGCAATATTTGTACAAATATAGTGCTTTTTTTTCACTTTATTCCCTCTTTACTCTCTTTTAAGGTAAAGACATCATTGATTAAAATTTAATTATTTATCTGTTTTCTTACATTTAAGAATTGCATTTTCATTCCTCTAAACTTTAATTTAATAGCTTAGTTAAGCAAAATGCAAATAATATTAATTCAGTTATCTTTTGTATTACATGTTTTAACACATTAACATATTTTATATTATTATATTTTGGAATGAATCCAAAAATAACTGTGCTTTGTGTTTCTATCTCTACTAGTAATAAAATAGAAATGTATATATGTGTTCATTGGTGTTCAATAGAACAAACCTTTTTGTCCTAGAGTAATAAGTTTTGAAGCTGATGATATTTTTAAGGTCAAAAATAAGTATTTTTAAGGATTTTTTTTTGAAATTTTAATTAATTAAAAAAATTAAGCTAATTAAAAATATTTCTATATTGCAAGTTTTCTTCTTTTTCGTAATAATTCCTGAAAATATTATTATTAAAACCCAATTTTTATAAGATCTTGAAATGTAGAAGTATTTTTTAACGATACCAATTTAATTGTCATGTAATATTTTTCTGAATTTCGAAAACAATATTTTTTACAAACCTTATAATAATAGATAATAATTAGACATTGAAGTTTTTAATACTTGCATGATCTCATGGGATTCGACTCTATAAGGAAAAGTTACGTATGCAAAAAATAAGTGAAATGCAAAACTTTAAGAAAAACTACTTTAATGTCTGCTAAAATGTGATGATTGAAAATTCCAATTTGAGGGAATCAGGAGCATTAAATTGCGTGTATTAAATTGTTTAATTTCAATTAAATTATTCAAAATTTACTGCAGTGATTATTCCAATCAAATCAATTGTTCACAAAAAGTGTCTAGTTTTTGTATAATTGCAACAGTCAAAGGTATAAAATGTTGGAAACGATTAATATGTCTGAATCGAAGTAGTTTTGCCGATCAAATAATACTTTTGATAACGTTATTTTGTTAACAAAGAGAATATTGTAACTAAATTAAATAAGCCACCATCAAAATCAAAAATTGAAATATAAGCATGCGAATCATGAATGAAAACTGTTTCAACATGTTGCATGATGAATGGCAAGTCACTCTGAGCTGAGAGAAAAGTCTTGATCAGATCCCTTCAGATACCTTCCCCCCCTGCAAAAACTAAATCTTTGCTGATGATTAATTTTTATATAAATAGTTTCCACGTTTTAGTTATAATATTAGTCCTATCGCAAAAATATTAGCCCTATGTAAGCGTCTAATATTTATGCGATAAATTTTATAATTTAAAAAAATCTAGTTGGTTATGCTATTTTATATCGAATTTTGTTCTTTACTAGCATTGCTCGATTTGTTTGATTATTTCAAAAGCAATGTATAACGGCATATAAGTTTTCCACCCACTAGATGACTACGCTAGTTAAATGACTGTATTATGCAAATATACAGTAATTTTAAAAATATTAAAATAAGGATTAAAGAGTTGTCAGTTTTATGTAATATTTAATCAAATAATATTTATTAATTTTTACAGCATATAAGTTTATAAAGTACTTTTGAAATGTTAAAATTTTTTTTTAATTCACTGTAATAATAATTTTGGTGGCGCGAGATTGATTATGGTGTTGCTGTGGTCACCTGTCAAATACTGAAGTCCACAATTAAAAAAAACTACATGGAATTACGAAATTATGACTTGGAATATGAATCTCAGTAGTAACTATTTCTTCATAACAGTAACGCTTTGAGTAGATGCATAATAAAAATTAGAAAGAACTTGTGGATTATGTGGAAACTTTATAAGAGATTTAATTAAAAACTATCATGATAGTAAATAGAATTTATACATTTAAATTAATTAGAAAACAAACAAACAAGATTACTAGTTTTCCAGCCGTGAACGCTGGTTCCATTTCGCCAATATTTATTTTATATGAAAGCTTTTACCTTTTGACATGTCATCAGGAGTCGCTGGTTTTCTAACAATTCTCATTTACACTAAGCCTTCTTCAGAATGTTAAAAATTACCTTAAGTTTTTCGAAGCATTCTTTCTTTAAATTCCTCATGCTAATTGACATTTAAGCTATTATTTTATAAGATGACAATCTATTGAGAAATAATTTATTAATTGTCAAAGAATTTTAAGAAATGATTGTCAATAAATATTTATTTTTGTATCATTTAATAAAATGGTTTCTGAATGTTAAGGTTTAAAAAAAATTCTTATTTCTAGTAATTTTGTCTGATTTTAAAATTAAAATGTTTTTCTTTACAGCAAGGACATAATAAAAAACAATCGATTAATTCCAACTTTTTATCTCGAGTGACGAAATGTGAAAATGTTTGAAGGATGGGATAATTGTATTTACAATCTCCATATGAAAAAAAGTGAGCATTGACGTCCATATACTGTTATAATTTAAGCATAAAACGAATGAAAAAGATTTAATTATTTTTATAATACGAAGGTGAAAAAATTGAATGCTGTAGTAATTCATATCCTTGATGTGGCCATCACCTGAAAAATGGAATTTAAAATTTCTAAATGAATAACTTCATTTGCTATGCTATGACATCAAGTCTGTTTCTCCTCTGAAAATATGTAGTAAAATCTAAAATTAAATAAGAAATGAGCATTTAATGCCTATATTAGAGTGAAATCACTACTTAAACCGGCTTATCACTTGATAAGTTCTCTACATAAAGCATTGTTCAATTTCGCATAATGGTTTCCTTAGCTCTAAAGTTAATACAAAAATATTTTTCATAATCAATATAACTTAAAAAATATCCAAATAAAACTTATTGGATTTTATTAAATATAAAAGTAGATAAGATGCCATTTAAAGATAATAAATCACTTTTGAAAATAATGAATCTGCTGATACGCACTAATTTGTGGTTTTTATCCTGAAAAACAAGAATGCGGTATCTTTGGAATCGATGACTGCTACAGCGATATAAATGGATTCCATGTTTCGAGGAATGTGATGCTCGGTATTCTATCATCGTATCAGAGAAAAATGATGTAACTTCCACAACAATTCACCATGAAAAATTACCGCAATGAATCTGTTTCGATGATGAAAGCGTCCTTGAGCGAAAATAACAGCTGCCTCATTTCTCTCTATAAATCTAGAAACAGCTATCAATTAGAATCCTTCATAATTCTTCTTCGTTGTATATGTATATATATATATATTCTTGAAAAATACCTGTTGATTATTACTGCTTTCGATGCTGTTATTCTATGAAAAATAAATGGTATACAAAATTAAAATACTTTTAAAAATATAACTGCAACACATTTTTCAAGATGTCAAGTTTTTGGATTTATCTTCATTTTATTTTTTTTAGTGGAAGGGCATGATTTATGCATGCGATCCGTTTGTAAGAAGAAAATATGGGATACAAAAGGAAAACTATCACAAGTTTTCCCCTCAGGTCTTTTTATGAACATTAAAGTTTTGAGAAAATTGAAGCTAAAGACAAATTGTAGCTGAAAAATCTGCTTTGCTTAAAATTTTCCAGGATGAGAGGCCAGTCTTTCCTTGTTCTAAAAAAGATATACTGTTTTGAAAAAAGGAAAGTCTGAACTACAAGAAATGATACCTAAAAAAATCGCCAATGCGGTCGATCAGCAGTGTTTTTATCGAAATCGGATAACTTAAATAGAAATATCTAACTTGCAAATGAAGGATTCTCGAAAGGGTTCCTCGAGACATGTTTTGTCTGATGGTCAGTATGGGTATCAATTCGTCCCTGTATATAGTGAGGCACCAAACACCCTTTCTATGTAGAGCATCATATAAAATGAAACATATTTCAAATCTAAAATTATCCAAGGAAAAACGATTCACTTTTTTCCCGTCTATTTCTGTATAAACTCAGTGACGTATCAATCAATGAGGTGGTGAGGAGGAAACATAGATGTCTATGGCATCAATCTTATGTGGCATCAAAAATCCGAAATATTTAGATATATATATTTCACATCTAAATTTATTCATAGAAAAAAGATTCAATTTGTTGTCTATTTTTCTGTGACGTATCAACCAAAGAGGTGGTTTTGAGGAAACCTTGATGTCCATGGTATCAGTCTTATGTGGCATCATATTATTCGCATCATAAATGGGAAATATTTAGATATGTATATTTCACATCTAAATTTATCCATAGAAAAAATATTCAAGCTTTTTGTTTATTTCTTTATAAACTGAGTGACGTATCTCTATAAACTGACATAGAGGTGGTGTGAAGAAAGCATTGATTTTATGGCATCAGTTTTATGTGGCATCATAAATGCGGAATATTTAGATATATGTCATTTTTTACCGTCAGATATGATGGAGAATGTAATTCAAAGAATATAATTCTGTACACGAAATTTATTCTTGTTAAAATACTGATAATGGCTGGGAGTGAAATAATCTCTCTATACCATGATGCCATTTGTGTCTGAATATCAATGCACAGAATACATTTATATAAAAAATATTTTTATTTTAAGCAATTTAGTTTTATAGCGATGTGTTGTGGTTTTCTAAGGAGTTGCCTGGTTTTAAATACACTATATTTAATCTTACTAACACAACTACTCTACAAAATTTGCAAACACTTATTACTGCAGACACACATAGAAAGCTGAGTTAAAGAACTGTGTGGTGGAGAGATTCCACAATATCCAGCCGAATGAAGTTGCCGTTAGCCCAAGGGCTGCTCATGAGGAAAAAAAGTCGACATCAGGGTGCAGGTCTGCCGTTCAACTGATTGTGTTCTGCAAAACACCACAAGGGGGCGCTCTCTGCTCAAGAGGAAAAAGAGATGATGCAGTTTTGAATTTGAGATCCTAGTCCTAACAGAAATTTTCCTAAAATAAGAACTAAGTTAATTTTGATTTTTTCTGTTTCGTACCATGCGAGGTCGCTTTTAGATTTAATACTTTTTGGAAGCTATTCTATTGTTGTCGTACCCATGTTTTTTGATATTTTTGAAGGGATTTTAGTCTATACTTTCTTTATGCAGCATTCTTTGCTGCATAAAAAAAAATGAAGTGCAGAGAATTTCTTTGCTTAAAGGTATGCAGCATTTCTTTGCACGCCTTTCTATAAGCAAAAAAATTCGCAGCATTTCTTTGCTTATAAAAAGGCATGGCGAGTTTTTTTTTTTTTTTTCAGTTCTCTAATTTCACATATTTTTAAACATATACTAAAAAAACATACATTAAGCAATAATTAATATAATCAATAATTAACATTGAACAATACTTTACTAATATGGTAAATCTTCAACATATTTTGTGTACTATCAAAAATTAATAGAAGAAATGGTAGTATTTCGAAGTTCATAAATATTGTCATTTTAAATTTCACACGCAGATAAGTTCATTACGAGTTATTGAACAAAGCAATTTTTCTCCCCATCTGGACTCTGGAGATATTCACACAATGCTTGGTTATATTTTGACAAGAGCTTGATAATTAATTGTAAATTCTTTTAATTACTATATTCAAGACCCTAAATACCTCTATGAAAAGTGAAAGTCCATTATACTGGAAGAATTAGGATCACATTCTAAATTATCCCAATAACTTTGTTGCTAGAAACTTTTCACCTTTTTCACCTTTCTTTTATTATTTATAGTTCCCATACTCTCATTATTCTTAAACATGAGTATGAAATTGTGATCTTGACTTGATATTCATTCTGCGATATACCATTAATGTTTAATTCTAGTACCGCAACCATGTTTGAAAATAAGCTGCTTGGTAAACAATAAAGGCAACCAAACCTCTTAGTATAACATAACAAATTGAATTTAACTTAAATCCAGATTGAGAGTAATGGATGTTAGACAAATTGAAACGTTAGGAAATTCGATTTGTTTTTTGATTTGTTTCAAAAAATTAGAATCAGATTGGTTTTCAAATGCCATATACACTGAAGTGACAAAAGTCATGGGATAGCAATATGCAAATATACAGATGGCAGTAGTATCGCAGCGAAAAAGTATAAACGCGCAATTCGTTTTCAAGAGCTTTCATTTGTGTTCAAGTTATTCATGTGAACAGGTTTTTCGTGATTTATGGCAGCACAACGAGAATTAACAGACTTTGAACGTGGAATGTTAGTTGGAGTTAGACGCATGGGTCATTCCATTGCGGATATCGTTAGTGAACTCAACATTCCGAGATCCACAGTATCAAGGGTGTGCCGAGAGTATGAAATTTCAGGCATCACATCCCATCATGGACAGCGCAGTGGGCGACCACCTGCACTTAACGATCGAGACCACCGACGTCTGTGTAGAATGGTCAATGTTAATAGACACGCAACACTTCGTCAAATAACTGCAGGAATCAATGTGGGACGTACGAGGGACGTGTCTGATAGGACTGTGCGGCGAAATTTGTCTTCCTTGGGCTATGACAGCAGAAGACCGACTCGAGTGCCTTTACTGACAGCACGACATCGCCTGCAGCGACTCTCCTGGGCTCGTGAGCATATTGACTGGTCCCTAGACCAGTGGAAAACCGTGGCGTGGTCAGATGAGTCACGATTTCAATTGTTACGAGCTGATGGTAGAGTTCGAGTGTGGCGCAGACCCCACTAAGCCATGGACCCAAACTGTCAGCAAGGCACTGTTCAAGCTGATGATGGCTGCATAATGGTGTGGGCTGTTTTTACATGGCATGGACTCGGTCCTCTGGTGCAACTGAACCGATCATTGACTGGAAACGGTTATGTTCAGCTGCTTGCAGATCACTTGCAGCCATTCATGGACTTCACATACCCACACAACGATGGAATTTTTATGGATGACAATGCGCCATGTCACCGGGCCAGAACTGTTCGCGATTGGTTTGAAGAACATTCCGGACAATTCCAGCGCATGATCTGGCCACCTAGATCGCCCGATATGAATCCCATCGAGCATTTATGGGACATCATCGAAAGGTCCGTTCGTGCCCAAACTCCTGCACCATCCACACTTTCACAATTATGGACGTCTATACAGACATCATGGCTCAATATTCCTGCAGAGGACTTGTGGACTCCATGACACGTCGAGTTGTTGCACTTCGTCGGGCAAAAGGAGGACCGACACAATATTAACAGTCATCCCATGACTTTTGTCACTTCAGTGTAATTTTACATTTGGATAGCTGATAATATTAGAGAAGATATCATACTTGATAATTTCTTTCCTATGTTTTTTATCCTTTTAGAACGATGTATTCAACAAATAAAGTGGCATGATTACTGACTATAATTCGTTTCCAAATTATCACAAAAAATTCCAATTCGTTTGCAAAACACTTATTAAGCAAACTGGTTTTTTTTGACATATGATCAATTTAAAATATATTTGTGTATTTTATTCCGAAAAAAATTACTCAAAAAATATACAATAACACACCATCCTTTTTAATAAATGCATTTTTACAAGAAAGTTATCTAAATGCATTCATATTGCCTTTGTTTTAAAATTTTGCGAAAATGAGAAACAACATTATCGTTAAATAAGTTTATTCTGAGCTTAGCTGTTGCATTATCAGGGTGATGTTTCTTAATATACAATGTAGCAGCCTTACCTTAATTTATTGAAAATGTGATGCTATACAAATGCAGTTATATTTTCTTCTCTGTTGATGAAATCTGTTTGAGAATTTCTTGTTGTGCTCGTATGTCATGGAGATATTTCTTCCTCATATCATGACGCGTCTCACATATTTTTTGATGATTCGATTAACTATATATTTTGAGTTCCTCTTCTAATTTGAGAAAGTAATTAGAAAACATCAATAAGCAAGCTCTAAACACATAGAATTAAAAGACACAATCAGGGTCCTACTTGTGAAGTCACGATGTCTCTTCGTCACTTCGTTTTGGTAGATATCGCTTGTTAAGGAAGTCAGCTTTCACCATTTCTTTCCTTTTTTTCCTTTGTTTTCGAACCAATCGTCACGTGAACTATGTTTGGTTGTATATGCAATGATGTAAATAAAATATTAGCTTTAAACGTGAAAATATACTTATCGTTAAAGAGGCTTAGTAGTTCTTTCTTTAAAAATTGTTGGGTGAACCGTAGTTTAACCTTCCTCTTCGCCAAGTTGACGATAACTCTCCCAAACTGGCGTTTCTCAAGTCTGGCAATCCTATTTATATTTCGTCTTTATTATGGGCTATGAGTGAATTGTGAAAAATACGGCGCTAGCGAGTTGGCAATTTTCGAATATTGCTCTAAGCGGGGGGGGGGGGTTAAACTCTGGTCGTACCAAATTGTCTCTATTAAGGAACAAGATGTTTTTCTTCTAAGAATAATCTGAGGGACCAGGGGCTCTACCCCGGCAGTCAGCAAAGTAAAGACCTTAGAATGACATTTCCAGTTGACCGATAACAATAGACATTTTAATTTGATGTCGTGTTCGCGCGGAAAGAGAGGTGTAGTAGCTTCTAGAGGTAAAGATTCCTGAGAATCCAAGGGCAGATGTCTGACTTATATATCATATGAATATGACACTTGTCGTGGAATCTTAATAAGGCAGTAACAACTACTGGATATCTGTGATCATTTTTGTCTAATATTTATGTTGCGCGGCTACAATCCAAAAGGTCGCGAATTCGATTACAGCTAAGACCATTTCAACTTAGCACATGCTCATGAATTTGTTTTCACTACCCCTTTTTAGGGAGGGGTGGGGGAGGGACTCTTTCGCACACTCACAGATAGAATGCAGAGGTAAGAACAACTATTCCCAAACCAGTAATCGAACCCAGGATGCCCAGATCAAGAGGAAGACACTCTACGCCAGGCAAGAATGCCGGCATAGTATAATAAAATTATGGATAAAATAAAGAAAACAAAAGTTTTCATACATCAGGTAAGTTTTTATAAAATATAATATTAATTTCAAACCACATTTATTAAAAAAAAATATTTTGGTATCGGATAAACTAAATGACTGGTAGATAGGAGCACAACATAGCATTTTTACAATGTTAATACGGAAAGAAAAGTATTCTAATGATAATGAGAAAAGGAAATTCATAACTTTTATTTTCAAGGGTTTCTCTAACGAGCTCAAAGGTGAGGAAACTAATTTAAAAAATGCAATGCATGTATACGATAACTTCTGTCGAAGAAAACAAAGATCCAGCTGACTTAATTAAAAGACGAAAAAGATCGACGAAAAAAGAAGAAAATGCACAGAAATATTGAAAATTGAATTATGAAGCAATCTCTTCATTCTAAAAGAATGCGAGGTAAAAGAAGAAGAAAACACAAACGTGCTTTGAATATTTTGGAATAAAGAAGTTTGTTCTCCAACAAACAAATTTTATTGGGCCCATTTCTCATGATTTGATACAATAAAACAAAAAAAAATATTTTCAATCTCACTAATGTAGTTTCAGCATAACTGAAAAATTGATTCCGCCAACCAGTTTTTTTAAAAATGAAGTTATGCAAAAGATAATTTCTTGGCGATGGAAGTGACGCATTTTTAGTGTTTACATTAAGGTGCGATGTGTAATATTTGTACTTAATTCATAAGAAGTTCATGTCATGTTATGAAATAATTATGACTAGAGGCATAAATTACAATGGCGAAAGAAGGAGGACCTCGATAATGTAAAAGGAAATTGAAAACTGCTGAAACATAATTATCAAAAGCGTTATCAAAATATGGGCAAAAAAATTGAAATAATCAAGTAATTTCAATTATAGTTATTTTTCATAAAATTTAAAGGAAAAAAATCTACCATCTTCTAATAATACGATCTCATATTCTTGGTGTATCGTCATGCCTTCTAGAATCTGAGAAAAAAAATTACTCGGATTAAATTTGTTTGCTTATCTGTGAATATGATAGGGTGTATCCACACATGGCAAAATGTTGCGGCCAATAATTGTCTCTCTACTATTGTTTCCTGGGTTTTTTTAATAAGAAAAGGTGGGGAAACGCTGTCGGAGCAGTAGCAAACCTCTGAAACATCACGTCACCAATGAAGCAATGGGATATATATTTCCTGAAGGAACAACTATTTTCATTGTCCCATTGAGATCATGTGATCTTCCTGAGGTAAGGGTGACTTTTTATTGTGTTTCAATAATTGGCCTTATGTGAACGCAACTTAAATTAAAAACGAACAAAATAGATAAATTAACTGACACATGAGATTTTTTAAAACTAAAATTGAAGATATATTTTACATATTGGAGGGAAAATTTGCCGAAGTGCCCTCTGTCTTTCGAATTGAGTGAATATTGTTACGGAAATTTCTCCTAGAAGCTCTCAAATATAACGGGTTCGATTGTAGTGGGTGTATAAAGCAATTAGTAGGTGTAAAAGCAATCAATAGACCACAATAATGGCTTTCATTAAACATGAAGATACAAACGCTGAATACAAAGACAAGGACGACAATATGTACAGATGAAACGAATACAGGCAACACACAGCAGCGTATTGCAATAAACAGTAGTTCACACATAGTAATTGGATAGCAATAACAATCACAACGCACAAAGCGGATAGACAGAATCTTGAAGAAGGAGGGGATTCATGCGGCTTCACTCTACGTTCTCTTCACTCTACGTTCGTTCGAAAATTGCAGGCGTTTGCCTGCAATTTTCAACTGTCTCCTCGCATTAGTCGTACCCAATTTCTGACTGACTACTACCCGTCTGACTGCTCCAGACACGACACAATGGTGCTTGTACAATAAACGCCAGGATTCGGTAAACAGCTTAGTTCACCAATAGTTTGGACTCTACACAATATATATCCATCGTTTCGCCGTTGCTTTGCAATCATCTTGACTATTCGTTTCACAACCGACTGCTGTTGAGACTGCCGGCCTTTTATAGTTCCCGGGAGGCAGGTCGAGAAGGTTCTGGACCATTCAAGCGTATTTCGGTTATTATCGACTGAATTGCAAAAATTCTTGAAGTTTCTAGTAATATCTGTTTCATTGCCAAATTTCAAGTTTGTAACCAAGCTTTGGGGTCATTGACCCGAGCAGCATCCAATAAATCTGATATTAAAATGGTCTAACCATGCAAGGAAGCAACACGTTTTTAATAATATGAACACGATAATTCAAAAATTCAATGAGGCAGTGGTTGGAATCGGACATGATGTTTTAAGATCAAAACTATAGATTTATTTACAATTTTGGATAAAAAATATCAAAGGGTTACAGTTTACAACTATGTATTTGTGTGCATTTGGAGGCAATTGCCTAAAAATGTCCAAGAAATGAACAAGACTACCTCGTCATCTTTACAATGAAATTGTATCAATTAGTTTTGTATCAAATCTGTTAAGGGATTTAAACTGAATACTGGACTCTGTTTACTTTATTGCACAGATCTGCTTAAAGCGAGACATATTGTGTAAGTATACAGAGTGCGCTAGAGAAACTTACTTATTTGAAAGGTCAATAAAAAAAAGTACTTCAGTTATTGTTTTAACTCTTTTTTTCATTTGAGAATGCAATATCCCATTTTTTTTCATATAGTTTTAAAAATGACATCGGTTAAATGGCAACCCTTATTGCGCATATACTGATTAAATCGATTTTTGAAGTTCGTGCGCATTTTTTGCAGCATATCAATCGGTATGTTGGCAATGGCGTCACGAATGTTGTTCTTGAGATGAGCTATTTGTGGTTGATCGACATAAACAATGGATTTCAAAGTGAGCCTCGTCACTGAAGAAAACGACCGCTTCTTCAGGCAGGTTGTCAAGCAGCATTTCACATGCATTTTGACGGGCAACAAAATCGAGTTCAGTTAATTCTTGCACAACAGCCAATTCATAGGGATGAAATTGAAGGTCTTGATGGAGAATTCGTCGAAGAGTGGTGCCTGAAATTCCCAGAGCAGCTGCGTGTTTGCGTGCCGAACGCAGAACTGACTGCCTCACACTTTCGACATTTTCTAGAGTTCTGGTGGTCCATTGATGGATTTCTGGGTTTAGCGACACTCCCGAAATGAGTTAATCCAAGACAGAATCGAATTACGGCCAGAAACAGGTCTGTGAGGAGGAATTTCAAAGCGAGCACGGAAGGTACATTGCATAGTAACAAGTGAGCGACCGTTAGAAAAGAAGTTCTCGACGGCGAAGGTCCGCTGTGCTCTAGACCAAAGCATGATAGCAACTGACTAGAAAGAGAAACAACTTGGGGACTTTTTCCTCCAGTAGCACCACGTATCCTCCCTCTACCTAGTGAACTCACCGCTTGGAAGTTTTTTCAAATAAGTAAGTTTCTCTGGTGCACCTTGTACATGAGATTTTTTTCGTTGATTTTAACAATACAAAATAAACTGAAAGATAGTTAAGATTTATTAATCATTTTAAGATAGATTATCTTTTCCTTTTTTTTTCTTTTTATATCGATGCAAAAATTTAGTTTTGTTATGTTGGTCACATTCTGGAGCAGTGCTAGTGCTATTAGGTGATGACATAGTAATTTAAAGCTAGCTGATGAAATCTATACTGGGCATTCGTTTTCGATCAACCCAAATCACACCAACAGAAAAAAGTTTGCCACTTGATGTCATGACTGTCAAACATCATGCCGCTTTCTTGGCTTCTTGACAAAATTGTATTTTGAACGTTTTGAAGTCCGAAATCACACCTAACTGTCAGTTCATCATGTCTCTACTTGTAGAAAGAATGAATGTAAAAATCCCAATGCGGCTAGAATTGTGATATTTAAAAAAGTTTTGATCTTTTATAGTGATAATGGTTTGCAAAAAGAATTATTTTAATATCTTTATTCTTCTTTATTATTACTAGAACCTTTTCTCAATTGCGATTAAGATGCCACTCCCACTTTTTTTACATTTAGACAGCTGCGATATGACATACTTTCCTTCTCTGCTAGTTCGGAAGTTTTAAAATATTCCGTACGCATCATATTTTTAGTTATAAGCCTATAACTTTTTTTATTATACTTTATAAACATATAATGATATAATTTTGCATGAATAAATAATGTCTTAACTATAAAATTTTGTATTGAAGACTTCGAGAAATATTGCTATAATGATTTATAAAATCTTTTCAAAAAATGTCAAATAATCAAAATTTTGGAGTAAGATTGTGTTACCAACGAAACAAACATATCAAATATTATACATAAATAAAATGTCTGTGCCAAAATTTCTAAAAACCTTACAGTTTCAATGTGCATAAAACAATTCGCAGTTTTATAATGTTAAATTTCTTTTCTTTTTTTTATCCCTCCACCCCGAAAAAAAATCGAAATCTTGACAAAATATTTTTTTACAGCATTACATTAATGCATAAAATTATCATTTAAGTTTCAAAACAACGTCTCAAAAAAAGGAGAAATTTGGTTTTAATTCCTTTGTACGCTTAAAAAATATTTAGGTAATATGCTAAACCCTTTTAATGAATTAAATTAGCATTTTTATGGAAAATACTTTTTTTAACATTCTATGCAAATTTGTAATGTAAAATTGAATATTTTGCATTGAATTGTAATTATTTGGTTCAAAACATGCGTTTAGTTTTTTTCCACTGAGCATTTATCTCTATTTATGTTTATTATCCAAAAAGGGAGCAAAAAAGTAGAATTTTTTATTCTTTAACATATGTGAGAAAATTTTTGTTACTTTAAACAAGAATTAATTAGTCAGTGGAAGCAAATAATAATGTTTTTGTAGTTATCAAAAATTAAGTTTTTTAATAAATCTAAATACATTGAAATCAAGTAAAATTATATAGCATTAAAATTGTGGGTAATATGAGATAATATACAAACCTTTGTTTCAATTTCTTTGAAGAATTCAATTTTTCATCTCATTGTTAGTTATTTATTAACTAAAATATATAACGTGACGTTTCAACAGTTTTTAAAAATTAGTATACTTCCTGGTATACAAATTATTATGAGAGTAATTTATTACGAGTATAAAAAACTGCTGCATGAATATCTACATTAAATAAATCCTGAATAATAAAAAGAGTTTTTGAAATTATGTCTGTTTGTCTGGGAAAAGAACCTGGGAAAAAAGAGTAATCAATAAAGTTCGATATGCTATCTTACTACTAAAATTATAGATTTCTATCCCATTTTGGACAAAATTCTTCTACTGAGTCATTTAAACATGTTAATTTAAAAATGCGTTGAGACACATGGTCGAAATTTGACAGGTGGTTTCATCACTTAGATTGTAGAACAAAATACGTTAGATTTATGAAATATAGTACATAATTCTTAATAACCAAATAATGATTTGTGTCAAATTGTAATCTATTCGTTCAATTAAACAGTTTTAAAAATGCTTTTACGATCCATTTTACATTGAAAATGAGAACACAAAATGCTCTTACTTTGTAAATATGTAAGAAAATTTTAGGATGAATATATTTAAACTGAGAGCTTTTATTAAATTTGTAAAATTAATTCGAAATATCCGTTACTGTAGATGGGATGGTTAATTTAATATAATTTTTTAAAATCTCTTATACATCTTATAAAGCTATACATTTTAGGCACAAAACTCTTTAAAATAGATTTTTTATGACGAAAATATCGTCTTTGTTTTGCATTAAATAAGTGACAAAGGAACCTGGCATTAATTCGAAAAATATATTGTTTTAAAAATGCCAGACTTAACACAATTATTCTAAAGGGAGGGAAGAAGAATTTTAAGAATTAAAGGCGCTTGCTATCATCAAAACAAAAGGCAAATGATTTGACATCCGAAAAAAATGCAGCTAGAGGAAGTTAATCTGTTAGTGATAAATTTCTTTTAATTACTGTTGAATTTGTTTTTAGTGATGAATATGTCTGTTTGCTAGTCATGGGTTTGTATTTTTGATGGTTATGAATAATAGTTTGTTCGTTAAAGAGTGTTTGTTTAGTGATGAGTTAATGCTGCTTAATGTTGAATCAATGTTGTTCATTAATGAATTTAAAGTTTGCATTGCTTCCAAACTGAAAAGCACTCAATTTTTAACATATTTTGAATAGTTCTTAAAAATGTTTTCTAATGGAGATATGTAATAATAAAAAAAGAAGAATTTTAATCGATAATATTCAAGTTTACAGCAAAGCAATACATTACAACGCATAATTGGTTCTGAATGTTATTTAAATGCTCTCAAAAGCAATTGATATGTTTTGACATAATTTAGTTTTAAATGCTTAGTATGCTTAGTCTAACTTCAGTTTGGTATATTCAAGGAAAATCATCTTTGATTTTATGGAATTTTTTCTATAAAAAAAGGAATAGAATCACATTTGTCCCATTAATGAGTTTAAAGTTTGAATGACATTGGTTTGTTATATGTTTTTTTAAAAATGTTTGTTGTATGTTTAAATTTCCACCCTTTTAAGAGGATAATGAAATTCATTATCATAATTTCATATGTAAAAACGTTCAACAACTTTTGACATGCACATTGCTAGTGATTGCATTAATTGTGAAGTGCCATAAAAGCGCTAGGGGTTGAAATTAAATTAAAAAACATATGCAGTGTTTGTATAATTTATGTTGTCATTTTTTGATTTGCAGTAATCTGTACAGATTGTACGCACAGTGGTTACAATTTACTATGTCGAATTAAGTGATTGTGGAATATGATTCAACCTTTCCAAAATAATACTATGAAATACATTGCATAGATAATACAAGAGGAACAGAATGATATCAAAATTAAATAACTCCAAAACCATCCCACTGGGAGCCATCCTAGAAAGAAAGAAGAGAAACGACTGGTATTGTGGTTGGTTCTTTCCATTCTGGTGGAAACAGAAATGGTCGGGATTATCTGTTTCCTATCGATGAGGGGACTTGCTTCCTATAGTTCTGTTTTCGTAGTTCAGTTTCCGCCGTCGGGTCAGTGTAGTCAATTTAGAATTACCTTCTAAACCAAAATTATGAAATATTAAAATAAAACATTTGTCCCCTCAGATGTAGAATTATAAAATTATTAAAAGCCCAATTATGGGTATTTTAATTATTTATCGAAATATCTTAATTATTCAACACAATATGTGAACACTTTCACTTTCTGAAAATATTTTTATAGTATCGAAAGTGTATTTAACTTTATTAGAGATGACAAACTTAAAAACAAAAATATTAATGTAAAATTCTTAAAAACTAGATGAAATGATGGGGAATTATTCTGGGAATATAATTTTTATCTTACATTAAAAAGCGATAAAATAGAAAATTCAATATCTAGGAGTTTTCAGTAATTCCTTTTGTCAAAAGTTCTCGCAATGGTGAGATGTGTCTTTTATTTTTATCCCCAGATGTAAGAATTTTCTTCTCCTTCTCTGTCAATTAAAGTAATTATTTGTAGGAAATTGATTGGCCCTTTATGCAAATGAAGTGCAAATAGACATAGAAGAAAATTTTAATCTCAGCCACAAAATTGTTCCTCTATTCTCAAAAATGGACAAAGCTTTTCAAAAAATTGTTGCGATAATATAAAGAAGAAAAAATACCTAGTAAACTAAGCATCTTATTTATACATTTTTCTTTATTTCAGTATAAAGATTTTTCAGTGCATGTTTTTTATATCAGGATATAGCTTTTTAAAGAAGATTTACGTATATTTTGAAAAAGACCTCTTTTGAATTTATATATTCGATGTCGCAGTCAAATAATAAGTATAAATATATATACTTTTTAAGTATAAAGTTCTTAGATTGAAATATATGAATGTTGTTTGAAGTTTAAATTTTGCAAGTTATTTTAAGCTACTGATAACGTTTAACAACCTATTCAAGTAACAACAAGAAAACTTCATTCCTTTTTTTTTCTAAATACTTGTTAAAGCCGATATTCTTAGAGCAAGAATAATGCAACCTTACTTTGTGAAATAAGTTTAGATATCAGAATTTCAGTACCTATAAGGCATGTAACTATTGTTTTGTTTCAAACAAAAATGAAATTCTTGATCGACGTAGCTGGAAATCATAATTCAGAATTCGAAAATATAAAACTACGACAATTCTTACTAGAACTGGCAACTGAATTTTTTGTTTCTTTCTTAGCATAAAAAAAAAAAAAAAACTTTTGCACTAACAATATAGAATACAAGCACCTTTTCTTAGATGTATTGTTTTGTGTTGGATTAAGACGATATAGAAAAAAGTAATCTCTTTGTCCTAAAAGCAAGTAGTAGGATTGTCCTTCTTACTTATACTTATTTGTCCTTCTATCTGAAGAAATGTTAGCAAATGTCGTTAACTTGTACGAAACATGTATAAATGAAGAAGAAAATTATTTGTTCAATACGTATTTTTTATTTTTTCCTCTACGAAATAAAGAAAGATAAAGTTTTGTATTCATTAAAAAGTATTTTGCATTTAAGATGTTTGTCTTCGGGATTTCGGGTAGATTTGAGTCAAATTTTTGACCAAATCCATGGCTAGGAAAATACCCACAATCCATATTTTTTTTTTTGCGAAGCATATTGCATTAGAGTTTGGGAAAATTGTGAGATAATATTCCCTTTAGTTAGACTACAAATTAGCCTGCAAATATAGAGAAATCTAATAGTTTAAAGAGTGATTCACATATGAGTAAAACACAGTTTATAAAAGTGACTCATTAAAAGAGCAATGTTTAGTAGAAGAGAAGACACCGTGATATTACACTCTAGTTTGACTTGCATCAAATTATTGTTGAACTCTTGTTCATTAAGAAACCTTATACATATGTGAAAGAAATAATATATGTGACAATGTAGCGGCTTTCAAGCCAAATAAGCGAAATACTGAGAGCATGGGAAATTATTGAATCGTGGATTGAAAAGCATCCTCTTGACAAGGTAGCAGCTATGGGAGCTAAAAATTCATTTAATGGTAGCAATGTGTTTCATTTTCGATAAATTTTAAAGCGTAGCCACAGGTAAATATTCTTAGACAATTTTCTTCTAAGAAAAAATATGTATTATAAATAATAAAGTTTTATTAAAAATTATACATTATATTAAAAAAATTATTTTTAAAAATGTGCTTAAATTATAAATAATAAAGAGTTTTTTCAATTGAATGCATTATCACATTTTATATGAATTAAAATGAGCTTTTTAAAATTTAATTAGTATGTTTAAGAAAAAGAATCGGGAGAGAATTATTTTAGTTAAGTGTGGGCTCTATTATATACTTTTACGCATCATGATAGCTATACATTATGAAATGCTCTAAATTTTCCAAATTTTAAAAATTAATCACAAAAATCTTATCTTAGTAGATATTTGTTTAAGACCTGGTATTTTGTGACAATTATTATGAATATTGGAACCATTTCTTATTTTATGAACATTCTCAATAAATTTTATTAGAAAAATTAATTATGGGCATTGATGTCTTTTTATATACTTAGATTTATCAGTCTATTAATTTGACTTCCATATCATTGAAATTCTTATAAATCATATTTGATATATATTTTATGGATCAGTTGAAGTATTACTTATGGCCAGGGATTGCAATATCGAACCAAAAGTTCAATGCCGGTATTCGGTACTTTTTAGATCTTAATACCGGAATGCCGGCTTTATACCTGTAGTAGAAATTTTAGATACATAAAGAAAACACAGGCATTTTTTTGTTTTATTTATCAGTTTTATTAGAGAGTGTGAATATCACAAAAATAATTTGTAATTTATAAATTATAACAGCATATAAATTATCTCAAAAAGTAAAGTAACGTATTTATTTAAATCACAAGTGTAAATATCACTATTCAGTCTGTGGTATTATTATAAATTTTTGACTGTGAAAAACTTTGAAATGTCACTTCAAAAAATATAATGCATCAATTGTAGTGTCATTAAGCCTGGTCCTTAACGACACTACAATCGATGTAATTTTGGGCAAAAATTACCAGCTGTCGAAAACGCTTTTTCGGCACCTAGGCTAGTTGGTGGTATTGTTAACAATGAGCGATATACTTTTTCCCTCTAAATCCATCATCTTCAAATAAATCGATTCCTCGTCGAATGGTTTTGGATTTAGATAATTTCTGTTTTGTATTTTCGTTTGTTGAATTTTTTGTTTGTTTGTCGCTAATTCTAATTTTTGTTCAAGAGACAATTCCTTTTCACTATCTACATTAATGTCATCCTAATCTTCGATAACTATATTGAATTCTTCTAAATATAGATAGGTTTGAGGGTAGATATTTTTCAGATAATTTACCGTAAATTTGTTTAAATTTAAATTGGTTAGCCTGTTTTCTTCTTTTTCTTTTTCAATTTTAAAATTATTATAATTATGTAAATACCGAATAGATATTTTCTATTTTGGTATGCCATTTTTCTGTGTGATTTTTCAATAATTATTCAAATAAGTGGTGTGGCTGTTCTTTCAGTAACTGAAACATAAAACTTATTGTTGCATTAGCTTTGCACTGTTTAATTAATTTCTCCCATTAAGGAAACATAAAAGTAAAAACATATACTATCTTGAAGCGCTGACGATCCCTGAACATATAATATAGACAATTTTAAAAATTTCTAAGTAAATACCTAAAAAAAGGCATTTAAGCTTATGAATACAGGTATTACAAAATTGTACAAAATGCGCCAAATACCGATATTCGGTATCCCGATATACCAGTATTGCAATCTCTACTTATGGCACAATATTAATGAATATTTGCTGAAAAAAAGCGAAAATGATCATTGCAACTTGAAAAAAAAAAGGAACAATCGAACACCATGTTGGCATATGTCGTACAAAATCTTTCCGAGCAAGCAAAAATTAAATGGGGTACCATACATGCAAGCAGACTCCCCTCGCACACTTTTCCCGAACCTATTGTTAAGGCTACTACTGATATATTTTTTTCAAATTTGGTTAAACTTTCAAAAGAATTGAAATTGGGGGAAAAAGTCCAATTTCTGTTGAATGTTGCTATTTCCACATATATTTACGAATCTGATTCGGATATAAAATCAACTTAATTGTTTATAAAATTATAAATATTTATGTAAAACATGATTTAAAACAGTTTCCCATACAAAAAAAAACTTATGAACAATCTTAATTAGAAAAAAGAACGAAATATATTGTGCAAAATTTTTGAACTCTTGCACATCAGGAAATGAGTCGAAATTTGATATAATAAAATAAAATAAAATTTAGCCTTTTCAGATATAAGTAAACTAAAATTAAACAAAAGCATGCATTAAGTCTGACAAGCTATACAATGGAACGTTTAAAATATTTTCTGATGCTTTTCTATGAGAAAAGTCCTCGTACGATGACTTTTCATGGAAAGTGGAATAATTGGAAGACAAATGAATACTACACTTAATTTTCGCCAGCAATCTTAGTTCTTATCTCCACACACTCTCTCCGCCGGTCCGACATTCAAATCCCGGAAGGCTACCCGTCTCGAAACTTCGCTCTGTCGGAAATCCTCTCCTTTTACTCGTTGCCACTTCCATGCTGACTAACGGGAAAGCGGAAAACATTATCAGCAAGAAAACATCAGCATCCTCCTCATAGCCTTTTTGATGAACAGAGATGGATGTTTATCTAATATCTACCTACCTTTCCATGTTTTCCGACCGGAATTGCTGATGTTTTTTTCGAGGCTAGTCTGACCCTTGCGTAATCTGCAAAAATACATCAACAATTCCCTGATGGAGGAAATGTCTGATACAGGGAGAAAAATGATGGGAAAGGTATAGTGCATGAGATTAAATGGTTCGGGGAGGGGGCATAATTTGCTGTGTTGTGTTTAATCATGTTGTCATGAATGAGAAAAATACGGATATAAGAATAAGCTAAAGTTGATTAGAAAGTTTTTGGTTTACATGGTTTGTATAAACAATGTAATAAATAATGGGTAATCAAATCAAACATAGTGGACTGTAGTTATATTAAAAATATGCAGAATTTATTTCATAACTCATCTGAAAGGCGATAGATATTCTGTAATATGCTTGGAAAATTAGAGAATGTAGTTTTCTTTATGGATCAATTTAATCTACTTTTAGAGATCATAACAATCTACTTTTATAGACTTTCTTATAGCTTTTTTTTATCGACCATCTGGTTTGCTAAGAATATTCGTTGTATGTAATTTCACTAAATCTCACATACATGACTTTTTGTTCATGGTTTTCTTAATAAAGAAAGAGTTTGTTCATTGAAACAAACCTTTATAAGTTTTTTTATTGATATAAAGTATACAGTAAAAATTGGATAATAAAATCAAATATAGTGGTCTGTAATCACTTAAAAAGTATTGAATATATTTAGTACCTTATATGAAAGGCAATATTATTTAACATGCTTAAAGAATTAAAGAATGCAGCTTTCTTCACCGACCATCTTAATTTACCTTTACCACGATGTAGCCTTTTTTTTTATCAACCATCTGGTATGCTAAGAATATTGGTAGTATTTAATTCCCCTGAATCTCATATACATAACTTTTTGTTCACGATATTTTTAATAAAGAAAGAGTTTGTTTAATGAAACAAATCTTTTGAAAATTTTTAGCTTATATAAATAATATAGTAAATAATGGATAATAAAATCAAATGTAGTAGACTGCAGTCACATTAAAAACTATTGAATATATTTCATATTATTTGAAAAGGTGATTTTCTTTTATATACTTAAAATATATACATAAAAATAATGCATATTTTTTTTTTATCGACCTTCTTTATATAATTTTATCGATCTTCATATAGCCTTCATTGACTATCTAGCTCATTGGAAATATTGGAAGCTCTTATTTTTTTCTATTTCTGAAATGTAACACACACACACACACACACACACACACACACACACACACACACACA
>JAPMOQ010048382.1:2723885-2779349 GCA_026543055.1 Argiope trifasciata
TGTTAAGGTTCATAATTTTGAATAAATGAATAATTAAAATTATTTAATTTGGTTGACAGCAGTGAGACATAGCGAAATCATTGAAAACTAAATTTTGTATAAGTTGTTGGAAAATGAGAACATCACTTGATTAAGTT
This sequence comes from Argiope trifasciata, assembly GCA_026543055.1. Taxonomy (NCBI): domain Eukaryota; kingdom Metazoa; phylum Arthropoda; class Arachnida; order Araneae; family Araneidae; genus Argiope; species Argiope trifasciata. The sequence goes on from JAPMOQ010048382.1 coordinate 2,724,023, forward strand.
TGGTTTGCATGATTGCAATCCTATTGAGCATACAGGGATTCTACAAGGAGATAGACACTCTCTATATGTTTCTGCTGATCACTGGACATTCAGTATTTAAAGGACTGCTGATCAGAGAACGGTAAATCATGAGAGAAATTTCTAAAACTTTCATTGATATGCTAAACCAATGAATAAGAATTATTTTAGTTGAGGAATGTGTTTAAGGATTATTGATATTTTATTTAAGTTCTTCAATAAGTCTTTTAAATAACTGTATTTTTCACAATAAAGTTTTTCTTAGTTTCTCTTGAAGGAAGTATATTAAGAGAAAGTATTGCTATCGTTTGAAAAATCGTTATCGAGATTTTGATTGTTTATCTGCTATTCAAGTTCTTCGATAATCCTTTTAAATAACTTTCTTTTTCTCAATAAAGACCTTCTTAGTTTCTTCTAAAGGAAGTATATTAAGAGAAAGCCTTGTAATCGTTAACAAATTCATTTCCGAGATTTTGATGAATCTCCATAACTCATATCTTCTTGAATTTGAAAAATTCATTTTTTTGTATGTTTATGCCTGCCTGCCTGCCTGAAAGCACAGCTGTTCAAAAATGCTTTGAGTTAGAGAACTGTAATTTGGGATATATATTTCAAACAAAATTTGTAAGTGTCTGTCAAATTTTGAACGAAATCCATTTAGAGGAAGTTTGTACCTTCCGCTACGAGTACAAGATAACTCAATGGCTACAGAACGTAAAAAGCGATATGGACATAGATTTGGTACATAGGTTTAACATCCGAAATATAGATTATTATCAAATTGTGAATCAAATCTGTGATGGAGTTCATCATCTATCGTTCTTTTCATGCATACAAGCAAATGCGGTGACTAAATGATATATTGGCTTAAATGAAGGAAATGTCATTATATGATTACAACTGCTGTTCCTTGTCAAATTTTGATTTCATACGATTTGGTAAAGGCGTCCAAAATGTATATTAGTATGACAGTTCCAATAAAAATTCTACATTGACTCTGAAGATCTATATTCTTAGCCATTGCTCCATTGTGGCATTCAAGGCATTCAATTTTATCAAAGGTCCACAGTTTTATGCGGAGGTGGGGGAGGGAAAAATTAAGGCCATTATTGGTGGTCTTTATTATATCTTTATTGGAGTTTCTTATTATCTTAATTTAAAAGCGAGAATGTTTAGGGGAAATCATTCCTTTTAGCTGGATTAAATACTTACATAACCGTTCTTTTCACGTCTGCAAATTTATGATTCAATGTTATCTTTGCAATATAGTAGCTTCAGTACAAAATTTTTGTTTTCAAGATTTTTTTTACTAATGAAAATTAAAGAATAGAAACAAATCCTTTCCCAAGTTTTATATGAGTGTTTGCGATGATAATCATTGAGATCAACAAATAATAATGCAGAGACTGATTTATTAATGATTTCATTTTCGTAAGAAAAAAACCTTTGAATCTAATTCAAAATCTTCATATTTCTAGAAAGTGTCGTATAACAAATATTCAAAGCTTTCATATTAGATTTATATCTACTATGTATATCAAATTGAAAATACACTTAATAGTTCCCAAAAATGAAATAGAATTTTGAATATTGCGTAGATTTTAACTGGAGATATTTAAATTCTTTACCAGTTCAAATGAATTCAATAAGGTTGCATTACAAGATTTAAATAAAATTATAAAATATATTATTTGATTAATTCTTCTTATCCAGACATTTATGCATTCCCAAATAAAAATCTATTGAAACTGTTAAAAGAATTATTTAATCAAACTATATTTCTAAGTAAAACATGACCGTTTTTATTTGAAAAATTGTTTCATTTTCAACTATTGCATCCTCTCTAATCAAAATTTCAATCGATTATTCTTTTAATATAACTCAAACAGCATTCAATAAATTATTTTTATAACTTTATTTCAGCTGTTTTTAGAAATTTTTTTAAAATTAATTTTATGAAACTGTAAGTAATATTATTGCGTTAAAAACTATAGCAATTCTTTTCCCAAGATATTTTTTTTCTCGGTTTTTGTATTTCTTTATTCAAAAATGTGATTTTTTAAATTTAAACTTTTATTACAAATGAATTTATGTAAAAAATTAAGATATGTTTGCTGACAGAAAGTTTGCACATATTTGAAGTTAAAATTTTAAATTAACGTCAGAGCTCGTTTCTTTTTTATATTCGTTACGAATACTTGTTTATTAATGTAATTATATTTCTCAATTATGTCAGAAACATGTTTAAATTAATATAATTTAGTGGTTGCAAATTGAAGGGGGTGTAGCTATTGTCGATAGCGAGGATCGACTAGCGACCTTACGGTTCATTGCCAGATAACGTGACCACAAGACGAAATTGATAACTCGGTCTTGAATTTATTATCTGGTTTATAAAGATTCCTCTACGATACTCCGCCTCCAGTGAGTTTGATGTGAGACGAACTATATTTTTTGTTGCTATTTTTAGTGGTGATATGTTGGCTGTAGAATCTAATGCGCCTTACCCATTTTTATTGGCTGTTTATTTATAAGCTTCATTTTTTTAAAATTTATTGACTGATTATTTATCACCTCTTTTTTATTAATTTCTTGATTACTTATTCCCTTTTTTATTTATTGGCTGATTATTTATTGCCATTTATTTATTTATTTTTTATTCTTCTAGAGGGCGTTACAACAGCTTACGAAGGTTGCGTTTTGTTTGTTTATTGTCCTAGGTCACCAATGTAGCTATTGGCGATAGAGGATGACGAACTCGCATCTTTCGGATTCGTAGCTAGATAACATGATCACAAAACAAAAGCGACCACTCGGTATTTAGGTTGTTAACTGATTTATAAAGCTTCTACTACAGGAGAACCTAAAACATTTTGACATTTACACCTCCTTTTCAATCTGTCCATGCCAATTTTTTATAATTTTTTTTTGACATTCGTTACAATTGTTTTTGAGATAAAGTCTTGATTATTATAGGTGGAGAAAAAAATATTATTTGATAAAATAAGAAAACTGAGAGAATTTCCTGGCAAAACACAAAAAAATTGCACTATTGAGACTAATTTGATAAATCATACATCTGAAAGGAACTTATCATAGCTAGGCTAAATTTTCGAAACTAATCAGAAAATCATAAAGTACTCAATTTAAATACATTCTGATAAAAATATTTAGGCTCATATATAAAACGTTATAAAAAAAGTAACGATGTTTAGCGCACAATTATAAAGAAAAACACTGAGTGGAAAAATTATTATAGCCACCTGGCAGTTTTATGCGAAATGAGTTATTGCGTCACAGTGTGGCCGCTAGAGGGTAAGATAGCTACAAGAAGGGAATATAAGGCAAATGAACGACCAATTGCATAGTGTTACGCGTTAAGATATGGGCAATAAACATGACTTGAGTTTGAACGATGATTGTAGGCGCTCGAAGCGTTGGAACCAGTATTAGCAAAACGGCTGTTTTTGCAAAGTGTTCTTGAGCAGCAGTTATTAATGTGTGCAAAGAGTGGACTACCAAGCAGAAAATCGGGCCTCACGACAAGCTTGAGCTCGGCACAAGCTACTGAATGATCGAGTTGAAAGGAGACCTGCCGGAGTTATTCACTCCAACAGAAGAGTGCATCAAATAGTGGGGAATATTAATAAAGGAGCAACAGCGAACATCTCTGAACAAATTGAACCATGCACATTAGACCGTGTGGGCTCTGGGAGCCAACGGATTATCCGAAAGCTTCTACTGTCAAACTTAAACAAGAATAGATGTCTCCAACTTGCAAAAGCGCATAAGGGTTTTGACAGTAGATGACTAGAAAAGGGTCATGTGATCCGATGAATCGCGTTTTCATTTACACAATACAGATAGCAGGGTTCGGATATAGTGGAAACAGCACGAAAGCCATGGATTCCAACTGTATGGCCTTAAAACTTCAAGCTGGTGGAGGCAATATTATAGTTTGGTGAGTGTTTTCTTGGCATTGTATGGGTCCTTCTCTTCAATTACTAAGGAGCAACATCTGAATATCCAAGGGTATTGAAGCGCTCTAGCAGATCAGGTACATCCTGTTATGTTAATGGTCTACCCTGCCTGTTATGTACACCCTGTTATGTTAATGGATACTTTCAGCAAGGCAATTCTCCTTGTCATACAGCCGACATTGTCGTCAGATGGTTCGAAGAACTTGACGTTGACTTTATTTGCCTTCGTAGTTCCACACAATCACCATATCTTAATCCAGTTGAGAATTTGTGGGGTGAGGTTGAATGGGCTATCAGACAGCTGGATCCATTGCCATCTAATCTGAAGGAACTGGAAAAGGGCATTCGTCGGATACGGGATGAAATTCCTCCTACTAACTACCAACATCTCACAGAATCTATGCCAAGAAGAAATTGATCAGTATTACGGGCTAAAGGTGGTCTTGCACTGCATTGAGGGGGTGGTCATAATAATTAGGACGCTCAGTGTAAATTGTCAAATATATCGCTACTTTACTACTATTGCAAATATACGCTTAAAATTGAATAATTGAAATGGGATGAGATTGAGACTTTTAGCAAACAAGGCCTTTATCCCATAGTGCCAAAAGAGTTCCTTCATTACAGTTGAGAAACCTCGGAGATGTAAGCAATTTAAAAAATGGGACGTTTATTTGTTAATAAACAACAAACAGAAAAATCGTAATTTTCCTTCCCAAACCTTCTTTCCCAGAAGCAAAAGTAGTGACATAAAGGTGGAATTCAATTTGTCAGAAAAGTATCAAAATTATGTAAAGAAATGTTTTATAAGATTGGCTAAAATTTAATGAATATTTTTTTTATCAGAAATAAATTTTTGGAAGCTACATTTCAATTTTTATATTTAATTAAATTTTTACCATATATTTTTTTTATTTGACCTTTTTCAATATTTATTGATTTTTTTTTACAAACATCAACTTTTTTTCTTCTCCTGTTTTATAGCTTTTTTGCTAAATATACTAATCTGATTTATTATTGAGACGATATCAAAAATATAAAGAAAAGAAATTGACTTACTATTATAAACCTCGTGGGAAAAAATTCTAGAAATTAAAAAAATGTAAAGAAATGAGCATTTTATCACATTTTTGATGAAAACAGTAACAAAATGTCGATTGTTCTCGACAGGTATTCTATTTATTTTTCATTTAATCTAATTCTATTATCTTGAAAATAAAAACATACCGAGTTGTAGCGTGTTCAATCAGTGGGAATTAGGAAAATTACCGGAGCAAAAAAAAATCACCTATGTTTATAAACAAATTCCAAAGAATAGCTCGTGTGCACGAATAAAAAATCCTATTCTCCTCTTCAATATTTTCTTTAATGGCAATAAAAAGTTTGAAAATCGTTTTGAAATTGCATTTTTTTACCTCCAAATCCTTTTATTTGCGATTAATTAGAATGTAATCACATTCCATTTTCAGTAAGAATTTTCAGATGCTTTTTATTTTTATTGTCATAGCAATAATTTTTCCTTTTCTAACTACAGTAATGAGCTATAGAAAAAACAATAACAAGGCGTGATTAACAAAGTTAAGTGCAGCTATGTAAAAGTAAACAATTTAATTTACAATTTAAATTCTAAGTTTTCCCACACAGAGTTGCAGAATTTAAATTAATAGAAGATTTTGAAAGAATAGTGTGATTAAAAAGGAAGAAATTTGAATTTAAAAAATTGTGGCGAAAGATTTGAGCATTTTGGAGCCAAACGATATAATTGCTTTCATATCGTTAATTATCATGATTGTTATCACGATATAATCAACAATTTTTTTCCCTCCAGATGTTAGAAAAAGATGAGTTATTTAGAAATGGATGAAACTATTTTTAAAAATGAAACATTTATTACACTGTTTTACATTACTGTATGTATAATAATATTAACATTTGCTTCTACATTAAAAAATAATAGCAGAGAAAATTTTATTCAATGTGACTTCATTATTGAATCGTTTTCACGAAAATTAGTGTAAGCTGTTTGATGTTAAAGTACTGTTTACTTCTGCAAATAGTTGTAAATAAGGGTTTATTTATGTAAATACGTTTATATTTAAATACCAACATGATATTTTTTCACCGTTTTATATTTTTTATTTTGCTCTAAATTAATTCTTTTATTGAATTTTGAAATGCTAATGATGTATCGTTTTGGCGTTAATTTTGATTATGGCAAAGATTTGGACCAAAGTTGATTACACTGGATACTGCGTTCCACCAAATTAGGACTTTTGAATTAAATCTTAGTGACCAGACCGTCGTTACAGCAACTCTAGCGGGAACTAAATTTGAGTTCTAAAGCCTTCAAAGACCACGATAGCTATTCAGGTGAGAAACCTGTCCCGTCATCAACAGAAAGAAGCCAATCACCATCATTTATGTATCTACCAGTATGGTGAGAATCAAACCCCATATCAGCAGTTTCTCATCCTCATTTCTGAAGTGTTGTTGGGCCAAAGTTAAAGTTAATGTGTTTTTTGAAACACACGCTATCTGGTACTGTAAAGATTTTTCTCTTAGTTTCTTGAAGGTATATCAGGCCCCAATGTGAACTGAATACCGATAAAAATTCTAACTTCAATTTTCCTATTATGATTTATTAAATGCATTGAATTCTTTTTATCCTTTTACACTTATAAAAGTAATATTTAGAAAGTCTCGATCTTTAAATATCGATTTTCCCTATTTGAGATGCATACGTGCATTTATATTCTTATTTGGAAATAAATTTAATTTTGGAAACAAATTTACATTGTCAAAATCTTATTCTTCCTGTAAATTATCGAGTCCAAAGAAAATATTGAGTAATATTCAGCAGTTCTTCATTTTTCCCATTCATTTGCCACTTTACTAATTCAAATTTCTTTACTTGTCTAGTGTTTCCATATCTCATTTATACTGAGGTAAATTTTCTTAGGACTATCTAATTTATCTCTAAATTTCTTAGAGGTATATCTTATAGCAACGCAATACTTTTTTAAATTCATGGCTCAAATGTGAACTGAGTACTCATCAAAATTCTTGCCACAGTTTTTCTATTACGATTTGTTAAATACATTAAATTTTGTGAACCTGTTTCACTTTTAATACTAAAGGGAAGTAGTATTTAGGAAATATTAATCTTTAAATGGCGATCGTATAAATCTTATTTGTCATTCCTGACGGGTATTTATGTTCTTATTTGGAAATAAATTTGATTTTACAATTAAAATTATTTTGTCAGAATCTTACTCTTCCTGTAAATTATTGAATTCTATGAAAATAAAGTTTTGAGAAAAATAAAGCAAATATTTTTATTCCGTTTGTAAGTTTACTAATAAGAATTTCTTTATTAATCGAATGTTTAAATATCTCATTTATCCCAAGGTAAATTTTATTAGGACTATCAAATTCTGCTGTAACTGAAAGCTGATTCTGCCGATAAATTATTTTCTTTAACTCAAAAATCCTTTTAATTCACCTAAGGTTTAATATTACATAACACTCTTTGAAATAATGAATTACCTTTTAGAATCTAAATTACTCTCACAAACAGCTTTTTCTTTGAATAAATGAAATAAAGTCTTTACTGAGATTCGTGTTTCTCCCAATTCCTTTTATAGAATGCAAAAGTAGAATATTCTTTCCTTCCTCAATTTTTCCGAGTGAAATTAATTACAGAACTAATTACCTAAGTCTTTCGGCACAGAAAAATTGAACACAATTACCTGCAAAACTGCTAACACAACAATCATACGACATTACTTTTCCTTGCGCGTGATAATATTTTTATTCAAAGCATGCATTCTCGAACGCTTAATTAATTAGAAACAGAAAGAAATATTTGTCGCCCTCCCTTCCAACAAAAGTAAACAAAGGATCCCGATCTTAAATCAAAATGGTGGAGCGGCCATTGGTTTAGTTTACGAAAGATGAAAAGGTGCGACGACCCAACACCATGTAGAAGCAGTTTTCGGTAAAATAACAAAATCGATAACGAATCCCAGCAAAAGAGAGTAATTTGTTGCCTTTTTTTGAAGGAGGGGAAACAACGTCATACTGAATAAAATGGAGCCGCTGACAAACAAATTTTTACAATCACCATATTGCAGAAAACTGTATTTCAGTTTTCGTTCATATAAAATTCAGTTTCGTTTATATATATTCGTTTATAAAATCCATTTACAAATTGGATTTTGAAAAGTCAATGAGATTAATTGTATCTGTGATTTCCAGCTTTACAGAAAGAGGAAATGGCTTCAAATTATATTATTTTTATTATTTTTGAAATATTAGAGGATTTATTATGCAATTAGAATGCATTCCTAAATGTCATGCTGTTTCAATTTCTTAGCAGAATTAAAAAATATTTTTGGTACTCAGTTATAAAAATAATTCAAATGTTTGACTCAAGCAAAAATTAGTTTATTGATGTTTATCAAAATCTTTAATTAATAGAATTCATATGTACTTTATTAATACAAGATAACGATTAATACAAGTATTCCAACGATATCTAATATTCTGAATGTTTTAAATATCATGGAGATATTTTTACAACACTGTAATGTATTTTGTACAAGGAACAAGTATAATTCCTAAATGAAGACACGGAAAAATTGCTTTAAAAATTAATTTAATCAAAACTTCAACTTTTTGGTGAAATTTTTTAAGCAATTAATTAAACTTTCTATTTCGAAATTTATTAAAAAAAGGTAAATAAAAGAGAATATGAAAAATTTCTTCCTTAACATGCTGTTCAATTTAAAGAGAAAGAGAAGGGATGAAATTTAAAATTAGATGTTAAGGCTCTTCAAACAATATTTTTATTTATAGGAAGTAATCATTGATATTTTTTTAAAAAAAGGAAAAGTTCCTTTTAGACTCAGATCTTATGATATTTTTGATTTTTAGAAGTAAGGCTAATGAATTTATTTCTCATTTCCTACTTTGATAAAATAAGTGTAATTTTAAGTAAGTAATTTACTAAGTAATTTTACTCAAACAGCATATAACAGCGAAAAATTCATTTAGAGAAAGCGCATTTCATTTAGAGATTGGATTTGACATCTGTTACTTTACAATTAAAATGAATAATTTTTATATCTTCCGATAATTCTTCAATGGAAATATCAATAAAAATTCATGGAAAAGCATTTTTCTGAGCCTATATTGTATATATGAGTACATTTCTCCTTGGAAAGTTTTTTTTTTACAAATATAAAAAAGCTATATAATTTATGCATAAATTTAAAAACATATTTATTTATGTTTGTAAATTTGTATGTAATTTCAATACATTTTGGTAGAATATGAATATACAAATTTTCATGCTATTTTATTTCTTAATTATCTGAATATTTAAAATATATCAGAATTGAAAAAACATCTGGTTCTGGTTCCATCAAAAAAAATTCTTGGTTAAAATAATATTTATTCATGGCAATTTTTTTTTCTAGATTTAAATCAAAGCAATGGAAATTGGTAAATCTTTTTAGTTATGCTTTGGTTTGTATTGAATTTTAGTCTAAATACTTATGTATTTCTAAAACTGCAGTGTATGAACTACAAAACAAATTCTATAGTCTAGTTATTGCATTTTTCAGTTACTATGCTTATATGTGTATGTGCAAACATGATGGATTACAAAAAGGATTTTTTTTTATTCTGACGAAGAAAGTTTTAAAAAGTCAAAATTTCCCCAAATCTCAAATACAATTCTTTCTGACTCCAACAAAACTAAATAAATATATATATTACTCCAAACAAACGAACTTCTTGATTCCTTTCGCATCCTTTGAAGTATCAGTTTCATAATTTTATATAATAGAGAGTGCTTTTGAAGTTGAAAGCAAAATGCATTACATAAGAACAGTAAGGACATTGAAAAATCAAATTTTTAAAGTGTACATTTGTTATGTAGGAAATCTGTATTTCCGTTTGATCATTACATAAATAAATTTTTTCAGGAACGTGGTTTTAACTGTTTTGTTTACTATCGTTTTTTGTCCTGTCACTGATTTCCTGTCACCTGTGGCTTAAAATATCTCCGAATATGCTAGAATACAGCAGAAGTCTGCGGTATCTCTTCCTCGAATAATAGAATACCAAGAGGTAGGTACATCCGCTTTAGTATTTTGAGAACGGATGAGAGATTTTGATAAGATGGACGCAACCTATAAAATGCCATCTAAGTACGGGAAGAAATTGTTCCACCTTTTTTCAATTGAAGGTTAACCGGATACGATCTCATCATGAGAGTCTTTGTAAGTTGTTCTTTGCTCTAACTTTGTGAATATTTGTTTTTATTAGTTAAGATTTGTCTTTTTTTCCAGATTCTTTAATTCTCAACTTAATAGAATAGTCAGCGTTATTAAAAGCGTTGGGTTAAGTTTGAATCTATGCTCTTCACTCTATCTTTGTGAATATTTATTTTAGTTAGTTAAGATTTGCCTTTTTTTAAAAAAAATCTTTCAGATTCAATTTAATAGAATAGTTAGAATTATTAAAAAAGTAGGATTAACTTTGTATCGATATTCTTCGATCTGTTCTTATGAATATATAGTTTAGTTAGTTAAGATCTGAATTTGTTTTAGATTCTTTCAGATTCAAAAGAATAGCTATAATTATTAAAAAGACTCAATACAATAGTTACAATTATTAAAAAAAGACTCAATAGAATAGTTAGAATTATAAAAAATGTTAGATTAAGTTTGAATATACATTCATTCTATCTTTGTGAATACTTGTTTAAATTAATTAAGATTTGTCTTTTTTTCATATTCGTTCTGTCTCAATTTAATAGAAAAGTTAGAATCATTAAAAAAGTTTGATGGAGTTTGAATCTATTTTCTTCACTCTTTTTTTCGGAACATTCGTTTAGTTGGTTAAAATATATATTTTTTCAGCACGAGTCAGATTCAATTTAATAGAATAGAATTACTAAAAAATGTTGGATTACGTTTGAATCTATGTTCCTCTCTCTCTGTTTCTTTGTAAATTCAGTTATTTTTCTTTTCTTTCAAATTATTTTAGACTTAGTTTAATAGAACAGTTATAATTATTAAAAGAAGTTGAATTGAGTTTGAATCGATGTTCTTCACTCTTTTTTAAAATTAATATTTAATTTAGTTATTTAAAATTTGTCTTTTTTTTCATATTCTTTTAGACTTAACTTAATAGAATAGTCAAAATTATTCAAAAAGTTGGATTCAGTTTGAATCGGGGGAGGGGGGTTCTTCACTCTATCTTTGTAAATATTTGTGCTAATTTGTTAATTTTTTTTTGAGATTCTCTTAGACTTACATAGTTATAATTATTAAAAATGTTGGATTATGTTTGAATCGATGTTCTTCGCTATATTTTTGTGAATATTTGTTTTAGTTACTTAAGATTTGTCTTTTTTCAGATTAGTTTAGACTCAATTTAATAGAATAGTTAAAATTATTTAAAAAATTGGATTTCAGTTTGAATGCAAAGTTAAAATGGGATTAGAATTAACTAAAAGATTAGATTTAGATTAAAATGGAAATTGAAATATCTATAATTTTCTTGAATTCAAGAAAAGTTACCTTTTTGATTCTTAAGCATTTTTGTTTCAATTAATTAAAGTTTCACTTTCTTAGAATTTTATGCCTTAGCATTTTAATTAGAATAACTAAAATTGTTTGAAAATTTGCATTCATTTTGCATTATTTCATTGCAACTTTAATTATGAAGTTGAAATAAGAATAAAGATATAGAATTAATTATATGCAATCAATAAAATAAATTTGAAATAAAAGCTGGTATATAAATAAAATATTAAGATTTGAAATAAAGTTGACATATTAATAAATTTCGAAATTCTATATGAGTGGAGCTTAATAAAAGAATTTTATCAGTTTCCTTTCAACTTAATTATGTCATTCTAAATAATTAATTCAGCAAACAATAATTAAAGGGATGATTTATTTTAAAAGCCTAAAAAATGTTTTGTTCTGAAATATTAGGGAAATTTTTACTTATGAATGTAATATTCAAATTATAAATTTTAAAGACTTCCTATTAAAAGGTGAAAATATTCCTGAATAGTTTCTTCAAGTGCCTAATTTTAGCTTGTTAATTTGTTATGTTGTTGATATACTGAATAATATCAAAAACAAAAGTAAAAACGGAAAGACAATGCTTGTTGAACACATTTGTGGTAAAATTTTTTTAATGGAAATTTTTTATATTAATATTTCCCATATAAAGGGAAATATTATCTATGAATTACAAGTATCATCGAAAAAAGATATATTTATTAAAAATATTATTAAATTTATTTAAATCATGTTGCATGTCAAAGAACTTTTAAAAATATGGAATATGGGGATATTAAGAAAAAAATTACATTAAAAGAAAAGGACAATATTAAAAATATGAATTAGTCATATTAATGAAAAAGAAGGAAAAGATGTATTGTGATCATGTTGATACTATTCTAATAAACTATTCAATGCTTTCTATTTTATGATTTGCATGCATAAATTTGTTTCACTATATATAACACTGATCGTCGCAATTCATACAGAACTTAAAGAAAGCTTTTACTATTTTCTGTCTAAATAATACAAACTGTTTTGTCTTAATTTTTTTAGAGCTGTTAAAAGAAAATTCGTAGTTGCAAAAAATAAATATAATATGATTATCACTCATTCTTAATACACCTGAATATTTTTTTATGTCTTTTTTTCCCGGTAAAAACATGTCGAAAGAAAATGATAACAGGAAAAGGCTTCCATCCATTAACCTTCCCTTCCTAATGAAATATACAAAAAAATACCTCCTGAATTTTATTGGATAATCTTTCGAAAGATTTTAAAACACCTTTGAGTAACATTTTAAAGACGCGTTTTGGAAAAATTTGTCGAAGTTTTTTTTTTTTTTTGGTAATAATAAAGTAAACCTCTAAAACCATTGACAAAATTCTTGTTTAAAACTGATGTTGAATTCTTATTTAAACAGATATAAGTCCATCATAAAAATTACCTGAAAATTTCAACATGTTTTTATAGTATCAAATATTTTTTTACTTAACAATTTTAAGATAGATTTCGATATAACATTTAGACAGGAAAATGAATGATTATTTTTCTGAACTTCCGATTAGCTTTATTTATTTATTTTCTATAGAAATTTTATTATTTAGCGCATGTCCAGCGAACTGGGATTACCAAGTTGTTATAATTAAGTTAATAAATTTTATTTTATTATACTGGCTGATAAAACACTAATGATTATTTTCATTTGGATGCGCATTATATATTTTTATAGCCATTTAAACTAAACAGTTAATTAAAATGAAAATATATCGTTTTAATGTATTTAAAATGCATAATAATTTAAGAAAGATAAAAGATTAATTATTTCTTTAGATAAGTGAATCGTTTTTTCCTTTCATCAATTGCTTTCAATTTTTAAAATAATAGAATAGGAAGAAAAAAGGCGTCAATAAGATATTATTAATATATTTTTATTAAGATGAATGGTTTGATAAAAGATAAAAAAATTACTAAGCAAATAAATGAATAAAAACAATATTTCAAAAAATTTCTCTATCTCATAATGGAGAAAAGACGCGATATTTGAAATAGCTTTTCATGGTTTCATTTTATAAATTAAAAGAATTTAATGCTCCAAAAGCTAAGGAAGTTTTTGATATTTTATTTATACAAGCTTTGCCACATTATTTTATAATAATATGTTCGAAAATGAAATATTAACCAATTAACTGTTTTGAACTCTTCAGAAAATACGCGTCTGAATTGTGTCGCAAAAATTTAGCGATGATGAGTATATTCGTCAAATACAGAATATGTGTAATATAAAATTATGTTATAATGAAATGACTTTTATTTTTTACTTCAATAATCTTATTTATTTATTTATTTAAACTAACATACACTTTTTGAATATAACGAAAAAAAACATAAAAAAATAATGTATTATTTTAATTTGATGTTAGTGAATAGTATAGAGAAAAATATGGTATAACGTATAATAATCTTTTATTTGTTCCTTTGATTTCCACTTGACCTCAACGTATTTTAATCTTGAAATTTATGGACATATCTGAATTTTTGCAAAGATTGTAGTTTACACTGCAAATGATAACTACTTATTACTCGTGACGTATAAACTCGTCATAGCGCAAAATGTTGTACTTTTTCCAATAGAATGATCCATTTTCCAAATGTTGTAAATTCCATTTGTATCCCTGAAAAACAGTAAAATGGTTAAATCAATTGATGTCGAAGTTAATAGGAAATAAATGTGTTTCTTAAAGACCAAAAAAGTTTTTAAATTCTATTCTTTTTTCATGAGCAGGAAGATACAAGCTAATTTTTGATTACCACCACCGCATTGAAAAATGCGAAAAGTTGATTAAAGATCTTTGTTGTATTAGCACAAAATATCCAATAACAGATCCTTAATCCTCTCTATTAGCACAAAATGTCCACTAACAGATGCACATTTTCTATTAGCACAAAATGCCTAATAACAGATCCAAATTCTCTATTGCACAAAATACCCAATAAACGATCCGAATTCTCTATTAGTACAAAATGAGATAATAGGATTTGCTTCACAAGCGAAGTTAATCAAAACCTTTTTATTTTCCCATTACAAAAACCAGTGTTTATATGGTTTTCTTAATTGATACTCAAATAAAGGGGAGCCCGCAGTTAGTTTTTATTCATTTGAGAGTATTCAGTACATGCACCAACGAATATAAAAGTACAAACTAAATAAAAGAAGGGCAGATGTAGTCAATATACAGAATTACAATTATCCTCTTTGCAACGGGAAATGGAGTTTCTTTTTCCTTTTAACTCGTTCCGGCATCTCAAGTTTTTCCGGAACAGATTCGTTTGAAAAGTTGTTACGATTAGTTTGCTATCCCACTTCCTTGAGAAACAAGATTTAAAAAGGATAGAAAACCATCAATGAAAAAAACAACAACAAGCAGCTAGATCGGTACTTTTAAGATTTCGATTAACTATATTTAGTGTATTCCTGATAGTAAAACCAATTTGCAAAGAGTGTGATTATTTTTTTTTCTTCTGGTTCTTACTTTGTAGCTAACATTAAAAATAAAAGAACCCTTTTCAGTGACAGGGACTGAGATCGATCAAATTAAGACGCTTCTTTCTTGAGAATAAATCGACTTTCTCCTGGAAGAAAGAAGCCTGTATTATGATCATTTTGTGGGGTTTCCACGTTAAGGAAAATTTAGTTTCAAATCTTTCTATTTCGGACAGAAAAAGCAATCCTGATCTCTTCAGGGAGTTTCCAAGTTACGGATTAATGCTATTTGCTTCGATCCGAGTCAACTAGATGTAAAAAGAGAGTTACGTTTTTTCGAAGAGGAAAAAAAAAATATGTGTTTGAGTAGGCGTGAAAAGAGTTGGAATATTGGAGATTAAATTCTCCTTATTTTAAATTTAAAAAGTAGGTTTGAAAATACTTTGAAAGACGAGAGTATATAATATAATAACTTTGGCAATTTTAGAATTAAAAAAAAAAAGCCGATTTCAACTAAGTAATGTCAGTATTCCAGTTTAGTATCAATTAATTATATTATGATAAAGATTTAAGAGCATAATTATCTAAGAACTGGCAAAAAATGCTATACTTATTCCTTAACATAGAATTACCTTTAAAAAAAACTGAAGGGCTCTCCTAAAACTTCCCCAAGATTTGAATTTGCCATCATTCTTTCGGTAAAGTGTTGGCAGCCGTATTAAAAAACCCATTTAATAGCTGATAGCTTAGAGTTAATAAAAATGGAGCGTTACACGACAGTACGACGGGTTTTCGTTGTTTGAACAATATTTCAAAAATAGTCAAAGTCTGGTTACGACAGCTCAAAAAATCAAGAGTTGACCTTCGTGAGATCGAGTGATTTAACACCATTTTTATTTCTTTTTATGAAGTTATTTAAAGTCAAAGGCCTATTCCAACAAATGCACAATCACGTGTGCATTGATGGAGAAAATTCAACACTGCATCAACGAAATTCAGTCATATTTACGCAAAATGATTAGGAAAAATGCGCCAGCAAAGTCGTGGGGGCCATTTCTCTATATGTTATCCCATACATAACCCTATCCTATGTACTCTAAGAGTCAATAAAAATATTATAATTTAAAGGAAAAAAATTAACCGTGTTTTTTTATTTAATTCAAGTTTTGCGTTCACATGTTGCTATATCGTGTAACGCTCTATTTCCACTAACATTTAATTATCAGCTGTCAAATGTATTTTTAATACTGTTGAGATTACTTTATTGCATCAATAGTGAAAAATTCTAATCTTGCATTGATTTTGGAACACACTTTATTAGTATTCTGAAAGAAATATACTTTTTATTTTAAAACATTTAGAATATTTGCGAAAACCAAATGGAGAAATAAAATCGATTATTGATAAAGATGAAAAATTTGAAAAATACAATAAAACACTTCAAATGAAAATGAATTCTTGAATCAGTTTATGAGCTTAAAAGTGATTTGTTAAACTTTTACCTTTCGTGTCACTACAATTTTATTTGAGATACCCACGACATACAAAAAGTTGAACAATATGGTATGATAATATTTCTTATTATACAATGTTCAACAATATCATACAGTATTGCGAATATATTTAATATAATACAATATTTTACAATGAATGTGTGCTACTGGGGTAAGAGCTCATAGTTTGCGAATTCTTGAACTCTTAAATTATCTTTGTCATTCTTTTCTTTGAAATTTCACAATGAGCAATGATTTGGCATATAAATCTTGATATTGTTTCAAATACGTAAACATTTTGTAGAACTTTAATTTCAACTGATTAAAAATCAAATTATTATAAGGTTTACTATAGAATATTTAAAAAAATTATTTATAATCTTTTCCATGCTTTCTGCTTTGGATTAAACAGCCAATATGATATTTGTTTGTTGAAAATAACAATGCAAATATTATTTTGATACTTTTTTAAAACTGAAATCTGATTACTTTTTTATAACCGTTACTCCTTTTTATACAGTTACAAAATATTTCAATTATAAGTGGTAATAGTAATAAATTTATTTTACTAAGCATGAAAAAAAACTATAAAAACTTTAAATTAATATTTATTTTAATCTCTTGAATATGTCGAAGCATAACTAAATCTTCAAAACTATTAAACTGGCATAAAACTTTATAACCATACGAAATATACCTAATTAAATAAGCATTACCTCTTTAAGTTAACTTTCTAGTAGATATTTAACTATTTCGAAAATACTGAATTCCGGAAGTTTTCGAAATATTAATCCCAAAGTATGAAATAAGTTTTTGATGTTCACCTTCGAGAAATTATTTAGTCTTACAGATTTGGATTTCGTCATAATTAATGCACACTACTTCAATTAGTAATACATTTGGAACAATCTTCAGAGAAAAATAAATACAATTCTCAGTTATGAAATAGGAAATTAAACCTTTTTGAAGATTAGTTTTTAATTCTATTGCATTTTATTATCAGTAAATAAATTATCGTTTGCGAAATGCGAATCTATCTGGTATATTATTTTTTAAATAATCAAATTTATTAATGGCAAAAATTAAGATAAAGAATTAAAAACAGAAGATTTGAAACTCTCTTACTAAAAATTATAATTGCTGTATTAGTTATCCATAGAAATTGTTACAGCATTTGTATTTCGTTTATGCCAATAATAATCGTTATGTGCCAATAAATTTAAAATTTATGATGAAAATTGGATTACATTTTTCCTTCTTAAATTTAAAAATTAAAAAGGAATACTAAATAGAAAGAAATAAACTAAAAAAATTTAGAATTATCAAATTATTATATTCAGAAACATATTTCTGATTATTAAATTTTTTTTATAAAGAATTTTTTTTGAAATAAAACTGATTTAATTTATAGGGAACCTAGAAATGCTACTAAACTAATTTTGTAACAAAATGATAGTTCATTTTTTTTTTTACAAATTAAAGGAAATTTCCTTTTGATAAAAATAAATCCTTGTTTATAGTCTTCATTTTTTTTACTGGAAAGTTTAAACTTCAAGTACAGCTGAAAATTCCCAAAATCTATCACAATGTGTTAATTTTATAAAGAATCAGAAGTCAAGCTATAAATTCTTTAACAATATTAAATCGAGACTATCTGCTAGTTTTTAAGATAAGATATTAGTATTATACTCTTCCATCTATTTTCCCCTTTCATTTGTCTTTGGTTCTTTATCTCGCCCCCAAAAGTTCGACAAAATGCATAAATACTTATCGGTACATGAAGCTCATTAATGAAAAGAAAGGGCGACAACAATTCTTCATTTTCAAAGACTCAGAACATGTATCTGTAAAAAAAAGATGTTTACTATGTTTTGTTTGAGGTTATTGAATCTTTCCATGTGTACCGATCCATGAATAAATCACTTCCGCATAAGATGAGACGGCTGTTTGCTTAAGTTATTGCTTTCATTTCTTGGTTTTCGATTATCAATGTCTAGAACTCTATCATTTGACAAAAATTATTTCTAACAGCATAAAAATATTGTTTGAGATTATTCATGTCCTCCATCCCTATAATAGCCTTCAGTTGGAGCATATTGGATAAAATCTTTTAAGTATTAATTGTAATACCACTGAGGGTACTCGTTCTGAGGTGATCGTTCTCTGATGGAGGTCTAAATTACGATCTGTGGATAAGTAAAGGAAATGTATAAATGAAGTTCGGCCAGTAGAAAGGGTTGTGACACTTTAGTAACTAACAAGATGGCAACGCTATGATGGCTCTTCTAAGATTAATAGAGCCAAGTCGCTAATTTTTGATTAGCTACCTAGCGGGCTTGTTAAAGACAAGTGTTATTAGAAACAACAACAACAACAACAAATCTTAAGTGGGTTATAAGAGTTATTTATTTTGAGAAGAAATAAAATATTGTGCTTTGAGACATGGAAACTTTGCTTATAATCAAAAGGAAATTAGCTACTATTTCCTAATACACAGTGCCATTACATCTCACTCCCCGTTTCCAATTTAAGCACATTTGTACATCTGGTGTCCTGCCCTAGGAGTGGCTAGTCTTCCTCGTAATCTAGGCTCCCCGGGTTTGAGTCCTGCTTTTGATATGGTTGTTCCTTAACCCGCATTCTATCTTTGAGGTGTGTGAAAGAGCCTCTCCCCTTCTGTGTGAAAAGGGGGTTTGCAAGCGATTGCGTGAGTGCCATCTTCTTATGAGTTAAAAGTCTGATTACTGCCCTCGGGCTCTCAGTGGTCCTTATTCTCTGTAGTTGCATCACCCCTCTTTCCATTGAAACGCGGACATGACATCATCATAAGAGATATCTGATTGGGGGCACATATATTCGACTACTGAATAGTTTATTCTATTATGTATCTAATATTTTTGAGTTAAACGAAAATGGTAATACTAAAGTATTACTTTTTTAAATGTGAATATAATTTTAAATGTGCTATAGAAAACTAAATGACATTTATATAGTAAAGAAATGATGAAAGTCCCGTTGTAAAATATATAAAGTGATAGTGAATTGTTTCTATGAAAATTTACTTAATTGAAACTCTTCTTGGGCATTTCGAATGCCAAATATCTGTATTTATTACAGATATTTATCTTTATTTTGAGTCGAAAATTAGAATATTCGGAACTACTTTTAATTATAAAAATGTGTAAATGTAAATTTGATTAATTATGAAACATGTAATTTTTAATGTAACAGTATCGAATTTTTTTCAGCATAATAGTAGAAAAACATTAAAAATTATTATATATTTTTAGAAAAAAAAAACTCAATATACGCTATTCCTATTTTTATATATATTTTTTAGATGTTAAGCTTTGTTTACAAATTTTGCTTTATTATTATTGAATATTTTTAACATCCCCCCCCCCTAAAAATGACAGCCAAGGTCGTGTTCATGATTAGATTAAATTTTTTTTTCTATGTATGCAATTATTTAAGAATTCAAAACTTAAAAATAAACTAATCACTTATTTTTGCATACAATAATGGAATATATCTACGAAAAAGAAAAAAAAAGGACTTAATAAACCAATATATATTTTATAATTTTAAGTTTTTTTTAAAAAAACTTAAAGTTAAACTTTTTTAAAACACATTTCTAATTTATTTACTCAAAAAATCGAGATTCCTTGCTTAAAAATTACAGTTTTGGGTTATTTGTCGGAAGTTAATAATACCTCCATTTCAGAATCCTTTACTTGAAATTAATCTTGCTTTATAAATTTCAGGTTCCTTTGCTTATTGCTGTAGTGCTGTTTGTCGCAGTCAATGCTGACAGAGGTTATGGAGGCGGAAGATATGGAGGAGGTGGAGGATACGGAGGAGGAGGAGGATACGGAGGTGGTGGACGCTACGGTGGTGGAGGTATTGGAGGAGGCAAACTAGGAGGTGGTGGTATCGGTGGTGGCATCGGTGGAGGTGGCATTAGAGGTGGTGGTATTGGTGGTGGAAGATATGGTGGAGGTGGTCTAGGAGGAGGCAAGTTAGGAGGTGGAGGAATCGGTGGCGGATATGGAGGAGGAGGCCTTGGCGGTGGACGATATGGAGGTGGTGGTCTTGGTGGTGGAAAATACGGTGGTGGAGTTGGAGGTGGAAGATATGGAGGTGGATACGATGGAAAAATTGTTTAATGGAATTAAGGAATTCTGGCACAATCAAATCCTCACTCATGGGTTGTGAAACAAAAACAAAAAGTGCCAATAATTTTGTTCATGCATTTTGTGTTCAATTCTGGAAAGTGCATTATTGTACTAAAAGGCTTGAAATTAAAATGTTGGTAACCGTGACTTAAAAGTCTAATAAATGTAAAATACTAAATTTGTAACAAATTATACATTCCCTTTTTGTCTAAGAAATTCTTAAATGAACTTCAACTCTTGTTATGTGGAATTGGAATAAAATATATTTGTATAAAATTGGAGTGTTTGTAATGTTTTTCTGAAACATAGTCTCTATCTCAATCACTTAAATCTGTATTGAATAATTGTCAGATACAGTTAGCATGTATTGATTTCGTAATAAATAAAATCCCATGTTCCTAGAAAAACTTTATGATTTTAAATTAGAGCATTTCTTCAAATTCCACTTTCAATAACAGGACTTGGAAGTAAGTCACTAATTGGCACATTTATAAGTCAAAGATTGACAAATAGGATAATTAAATAACTAAAGAGAATTTCTTTTATAAGGGCAGAAAACTCTGAGAAATGATAGAAGGTTGGAATATTTTGTGAACATTTTACAGATATTTAGATAATATGGTTATTTTTGCAATAGATGAAGAAGTTCTTTTTTGAAATTAAATTTACCAGCATTTTAGAGCAGTGATACTTTTAAATGTAAGTTATTATAAGAAGAAAATTTCTCTGAGAAAATTCTTCTGAATTCTTTATAAATCATATTTAATGAGTATAAAAGTATTGAAATATACAAAAGTATTTAAAAATTTGTTTGTATTTCCTTTAAGAAATGTTATATATTAATCTGCTGATCGCACCGAAATAATGTCTAAAAATCTATTTCATTTGATTCCATAGTTTTTATGATAATTTAGAATATTTATATCTTAAAATCATATGTACAATTTATAGAATATGAGCAACTATTTTTTTGTCGGCAAAAGAGTGGAACATATAATTGAAATATTTTAACAATTTCTGATAAAAATCAAATTAGCATTAATAATTACAAAGTATCCAAGCAATTTTAAAAAGATTAAAATATTAAGTCAGAGGTTTATCGTTTCATACTTTCCTTAGTAAGTGTATTAAAAATTCTTACAACATAGAAATATTTTATTGGTTATTTAGTACTATAAATTCATAATTAAAAGAAAATACAAAATATGATCGTCATTCTTTACTAAATTTCAATGAAATATGAACTGAAGAAAGTTTCTGCTACAAAAGAAAATTTTCCTATTTGGGTTTTAAAAATGTTCCAAAAAAAAAATTGTTAAAATACAAACAAAAAAGTAGAAAAAAGTTCCGTATTTTGCAACAAAATCAAACACATTTTAACATAGTTTTGTAAAATTATTTATGAAATACAAAACTGTGTACAATTTTACAATTCCAATCAAGTGCTAATTTTTTAGAAACATTTTTATGCACACTTACTGAATTTTCATTATTATGTTTTTCTGAACTTAAACTGACTTTTGACTATCTAAAAGAACGAACTATAAGATGTATGCACTATTTTCTTTCAATACTTAAGCAAAATATTTACTATCAATTCTATTTAATTTCTTCAAAAATTGAGATACCTCGAAGTGTTAAAAGATGTTTAAATCTAATTAAAATATTATTTTGTATCAAAAGTCTTAAAACTTTTTTTTCTCTAAGCACTTTAAAATTTTATTTTGGTCAACAGTACATTATGCAATACTATTTTAGTTGAATACAAACACGAGTTTGTATGCATATTTTTACAAATGTGTACATATTTTTTATATACATATATATTTAATTGAATACATATATTTTAGTGGTGAAACATAAAGTTTTAGTTGAATATATATTTTAGTGATAAAAATAAAATTTCATGTTTTCGTCCATTTTTTATTGATTTCAGAGTCCATTATCCTTGCAAAGATCAATGACTGGTTATCTATGTTATAAATTTCATATTTTATAAAAAAATTAATTTTCAGAGCTTTTTTTTACTTTTTCAACAAATGCATAAAAAGTACTGTACACGATGGATTACAATATTCTAAAAGTTTGCACAGAGGGTGCTGCAATCATAGAATAGCTTATGTTATTGGTAAGACACAATTGTAGGTACATTATTTCCGATCAATATGATAATTGACGATTTCCTATCTGCCACCAAATTAAGTTGTTTCCTTTATGTTTTTCTATCTGTTTTTTTATTATGACTAAAAAATACTAAACTGTATTTTACAATTTTAAGGAATGATTGTAAAAAAAATTGCACTTCCATCAATTCTGTAATAATTTTTAGCATTATTGAATATTAAATATTACATTAAGAAAATGTCAATGGGAGAGAAAAAATAGAATTAGTTTCAAACCTCATATTGAAATGCGTTTTTATGTGGTAATTCTGAGTTTTCAAACTTTTTTTTTAAAGGCCATGTTCTATAAATGTTTTTGAGTGATAAATACTTTTATAGCTTTTGTCTGGTAGTAATTTAGTTCCTTTTTGCTGCTTTTGGGATTAATAGAATATTTTAAAGTCTGTTGAGGAAGAATGGAAGCTTAGCTTCACTTGCTAAAATTATTCTGACTCATTTTGAGAAAAAATTAAGAATAAAATCAGCTAAAAATTTCAATTACTTAAGTAAATAATTTTTCATAAAAAAAGTAAGTCTTCGGTAAAAATAATTTTAAGTCCTTAGTAAAAATAATTTAAAGTCTTTAGTAAAAATAACTTTGAATCTTTAGTATTAATAATTTTAAGACTTTCTACGTAAGAAATGACTAAAAATTTCCAATTGAAATAATACAGAACAAAATATAAAATCAAATATTTATCTATTTTAAACTTATTACTTAATACAAGAGTGCTTTAAATTGTCTTAAGATATAGACGTTGAGTTTTGAAGTCTTTTTCTTCATCAAAGAGCTTATAGTTTAATAAACCGATTTATAAAATAGAAATGATTTGCCTTGCTACATTTTTTCCTTGTCAAAAAGTAATTCTACATTTTCTTAAGTAGGAAATGAACTCAATATTACGTTAAGCTATCAATTTTACCTTGTCCCTAGTGCTTTATGTTTTAAAATAATGAACTTGTAGAAAAAGGAAGAAAAACTCTACGAAATATATTAAAAAAAAAAAAGAAACATCTCACTTCAGAATTTGAGGGAAGAAATGGAAGTTATAATTAATGCCGGTCGCAAAAAAGTTCTTAAAGGCAAACGATATTCTCAGAACTACTTAATGCGTTCTATCGATTACTCGAGACTTCGAAAGTTCGGATTTTACGAACCCTGAGAAAGATTTCAGGGGAAAACTGCATAGTTAAGTATCCTCATGAAATTAATTGCTTATTTCATGCACCGTGGAAGACTGAAGTAGGGCTTTGTTATACTTTTCGCTTTCGTGAACAAAGTTTTAAGTGGGCTACGAACTATTTCTTTTAATTTGCTTTTGTGTATATACAAAATATTCTTACAAAATTGAGAAATTATTCAGAAATTTTAAAAGTGTTAAAAGAAGTTTCTTATATTTCAAGAGTTAAAAGTGTAAAATTAGTATATTTTATAAAATATAATAATTATAATAATTTTAATAATAATAATAAAAAAATTATAATAATTTTGAATAAATATTTGAAAAATTGCTTTAAATTTGTATCTAATACTTATTTGCTTAAGATAGAAATACTTAATTAGATGAAAGGATTAATTTTTAAATTTACCCGTATGATTGCCGGCGTTTTGGCTAAGGGGTAGAGCATTTTTCCCATAATGTAGCCTTCACAGGTTCGACTTCTAATTTGAGAGTGTTGTACCTCCCCTGTATTCTTTCTGTGAGATGTGTGAAAGAGCCCCCTGAGCCCTTCTATGGAAAGGGTGTGTGCAAGTGAGTGTGAGTGTCATATGATCTAGAAGTCAGACATATGCAAGCGGGTGCTCAGGGGTTTTCGTCCTCAGAAGCTTTTTTCTGTGGTAACGAGAACACGACATCATTATAATTGCTGGTATTACTGTGTCTAAAAAGCATTGATTTCTTCAAAAATCCAGAATATGATTAGTACTAATAATTAGCACAAGAGCGCCAAAATGCAGCATATGTCAACAACTTTGATGAAGAGCAGAACAAAAAATTAAATCAGTAATGGATGAAAACTTAAAAAAAATTCTATATCCAATTAATTTCACATTTATGGAGAAAATTATAGACCCTGCTCATAGTTTGTCTTACAGTAAAAAGTTTGAAACATGGTTTGATTATTAAAATTAAATAGTAAAAAAAATTTAAAAAATTGTGATAAAATATTATGTAAATTTAAACAAAGTTAAAAACGAAGTAGAAAATTTTTTAATACATTTTAATCCAAACACAGTTCAAAATTAAAATTAAAAAAGAAAGATACTTATTCGCCTTTAATAATGAAATTAGAAGAAAAAGGGAAATTATTAAACAAATTATTGCTTTGATGATTAAATACTATTAATAAAAATCATGGACTAAAATTTTTTAAGAATTAATTTTGCATTAAAATTAATTGCACATTTTCAGAAGCATGAATAAAATTGTAATTACAGTTAGTCAAAAAAATTAAATGTTTAATTATGCATAAAAATAGTGTATTGA
Organism: Argiope trifasciata; assembly: GCA_026543055.1. Taxonomy (NCBI): domain Eukaryota; kingdom Metazoa; phylum Arthropoda; class Arachnida; order Araneae; family Araneidae; genus Argiope; species Argiope trifasciata. The sequence continues at coordinate 2,749,410 of JAPMOQ010048382.1, forward strand.
TAAATTTTGCTTTTTAAAAATATAAAGAATTCTTGTTTTCTAATGCTAAGAATACAAAAGTGTTATCTTTATTTTATATGTTAATTTATTTTAAATTACAAACGTGAAGTTTATTATTAAGTAAGAATGTTGAAAACAATAAATCATTCAATGAATGTGGAAAACAATTTAATTATGATTAAAATGTAGGAAATGCATTGAAGTGCATTGCTGAATTTAGAAAAAAGAAATACGAAAAGAAAGGCAATTCAAAAAGATCAAGGATACTCTTTAATTAAAATCAGGTAATAAAATCTAGTTTCCTTTTGTTTAAAAATCTTCAAGAATTTTTAAAAAGTGACTAGAATAAGAATTCACGATTAGCTTACCAAAATTTCCCTCCAGCTAAATATTTTTTGGTAGAACTCTACGACCAATTTAATTTTAATGCTTTAAGATATTCTATTGCTCGGTTTAAGACTGATAAAATTTTTTTTAATTCAAATAGTAAAAAAAGGCATTTTAAGTTGATTATTTCTCAAACTTTCATTCCGAGGTTCTTCTTTACTGCTTCTGTTTTATGCAGGAATGCCTTTTTGGGGTATTATTTTTAAGAAAGCAATTAATTAAAATGAAAGTAAGTCACAAATGCCCACTAAAAGAATAAAAAAAAAGAGGTCTTTTCCCGCCCTTTTTCTGCTCAACTTCTGTCTGTTCGATGTCGCCTGAAGAAAAGAATTTCTTCAAGTCTAAAAAAAAAAAACCATGGACCTTTTCATGAATTGTTTGAACATTTTCTGAGATGCTAACTCTATCTCGAGGGTCAGTAAGCAGTCATGTTCAGTATTTTCTCTTTTTGTTCCTAGGTCGAACTTTTGTAAAATGAAATCAAGAATTTTTAAAGTCAGATATCTAATTTTGTATCTGGTAAGGGAGGTTCTATTAGTTATTCTTTTTTCTATCGAAGGAGTTCGAAGTTTTGATACGGAAGGGATGAAGAAAAATTTCAGTCTTAACAAAGACAATTTTAAGAAGGAAGAAAATTTCTGCTTCAGAAAATATCTAAGAAAAGATTTACATTTAGTGGAGGAAGGCGTAAGTCTTTTGCTTTATTTATTTTATTTTGTTTTTTACTTATTGATTTATGTTATGAAGCTTCTACTTTGAATAATATCATTCGATTAGATATAAATTCTAAATAAAATTACACAAAATTTAATTTTATTTGTCTCCTAAAAGGGCAAAAATATTTATGTACATTCATTTAGTTTTTGCTTGTATATCAGAGACTGAAATTACATCAATCTGATACGTCTTGTGTTGATATTGAATCAAATTATTTGCTTTTCGCAAGAAATAACCAAATACTTCCCTGAAAGACATATTTGATAGATTTATGTTTTAGGAAGGTTTTTGCATAACTGACCTTAACTAAATATTGTTATTACTTGTGACCACAAAAGAAAGTATTATAAATTAATTTTAGGAAATATTAGAAAGAAATGTTTTAAGGAAAATAAACCTATTAAATTACTGAAAGCATATGCATATCTTGACTTACAATATACACAAAAACAGAAAAAAATAAATATTTTCACTTTTCTCGTTTAAGAATTCTATTAATACAAAATATTTAAGAGAAATCTAATTTCAATCTAGGATTTATTTCAGAAATAGTTCATTCAATTGAATTGTCTACCATTTCTTGCAAGAAACTGAATATAATTATGTAACTATTATTTATAAAGAATTCATTTTATCGTCTTAGGTCGAAGTCAGAAAAATAGAAGCAAATGTTTGAAATGCCTGACTCCTGTTATGGAACTGTATATTACCATGAAGAGCTTTTCTCTGTATGTATGGACATATGAAAAACTCAGTATATATACAGAGAAGTATATATTCCCCCCCCCCCCACACACACACGGGCACACGCACACGCACACACAGGCACACGCACACGCACACACACACGCACATACACACACACACACACACTGTGTGTCTGTGTGCAATGATATTTTAAAATCTAAGTTAAATCCTAATTAATTCCCAAAGTTTTGTCTTAATTCAATCCATATTAACTTCATTCTAAAATATTCTCTTATTTTTCTATCCCACTACACTTTTTCTCTTTAATTAATTCAACTAAATCTTTGTAAAAATGCTTAAATCTGTACTTTCACCACTCCGAATGAAGGGATAATAAACCGTCCAGCCAAGCACATTTTTTTAGAAAGTTCCCTATAATTTCTTCACTAGTAGAGAAATCTAAGGTTTTGCTTGAAAATGGTGGTAGCTCCAATTATTCAAATTTGCAGAGGGCTCTAAGAAACGTCTGAAAATTATAAATTCCAATGAGACAGACAGCTCCATCTCTTGAACAACTCTAGAACTAACATTTTAGCTACATGTTTTTGTCACCAAATGCACAAGGATTTTTTTTACCCCATGTAACGTTAACATAATGCATGTAACTCTAAATTTTCCCAATATGGAGCTACATCCTTTTGCAGTAAACAAAAATATCCCTTTAGCTTTTTTTCCCTTTCGTTTTTGTGTCGTTCTGTGTAATGTTTCAATTCATTTTTAAAAGTTTTAAGTTTCTCCTAAACAGCATGCAAGAATGGTTACAATTTGCGTATCTTCAGAAAAGAAAAACTAAAATAGAAAAAGGAAGAAAGTTATGCAATGTTTTCCGGGTGACAGAAGAGTGTTCCTATTTCAAACAACACCTGGAGTATCATATTGTTTTAATATAAACAAAATACAATACGAATTCTTTATCAGACGACAAAATGATACTCCATCTATGTGAGAGATTTATCATCAAAACCATTCTATATAAGATGAATATGACAGTTTATTTTTCCTTCTAAGGGTAGAGTAGTTTTTGTACGAGAAATACTCATAGATTTTTCAGATGTAGATTGCATTAAGCTTCAAGACTAAAATCGAGAGTTACTTAAATCTATGAGGATGAATTTAAATCCATATCTAACGAAAATAGAACATTACCGGATATAATTCAACGCATCTCTTTCTTCAAAACCAATAAATCCTCCTCATGAAACGGATTTTTTTTTGAGCCGCCCGTTGCGAGATTTTAATGGAGGCTGCAGATCATTTGAACTTCCTTTCAGCTTCAACATTCGCTTCCATCCAATATTTTCCCCTTTCTTGATCATTTTTCTCTCATTCTTTTATGATTGATGTTCACGGCAGAACTAAATCGACAGGACTTGCATTTGTTTATAATTCAATACATAAACGAATCTATTTTATTGCGTTTTAATAAATCAAAATACACGAGGAATGTTGAATAACCTGAAATAATTAGAAGCGATGAATACACAACGGTTATGTTCACTAGGTCTCTCCAGAAAACAGTCGAATTTTTAAAGTAAAGCTTAAAAGCATCAATATAATATCCTGATAGTAATGACATAGCGTTACTATCAGGTCTCTAATCTAGATTAATAAAATGTCATTTCTTCGCTGTTCTGTGCATGATATTAACTGCTGCTTTAAAGTGATAAACAAGTATTTTGATATCTGGCGATTTTTTACATTTCGAAAATGGAAAAACAATGAGTTTGTAAGAAATTTTGTATTAAGTTGACTGACTCATTTATTTTTAATTTAAAAACCATAATAGTTTCTATACCTATAAAAGTAACGATTGTCAATAATAAAGGACAGAACATAAGAATAGAAAATATGTTAGAGAGCGCGTTTGAAAAAATGAATCATAGTGAGAGACTCCCAGACTTCTACATCATCGTCATATGCCTGCAATGCGCAGGCTTAAGTGGCTAGGGTAAGTAGAAAAGGATCAAGTCCTTATGTAACAAACTTTTGTTACATTTTAGACAAGGTTTAGAATGGTGAATATGGATTTCGACAAAGAAAGCAACAATTCTCGATTATTATAGCTCAGTAGACCAAATTTCTTTCATTTAGCAAAAATGGCGAGAGTTTAATTCTTGATATGGAAAATGTCTACTTTAATGCATTCGGAGTGAGTATTCGTACGATTTTTCATTAAAATTTGATCTGTTTCGATAATTTAGTTAGAAATCGCATGACTTCAATTCGGGTAAATTTGTTTTGAAACCATTCCTGGTGTAATGTGGAGAATTTTTTAGGAAAACAGCTCACATTTTATTAAATTGTGCCACCCAATGAAATACATTCTAGGAAAAGATAAAAGACATTTTTTACATCCTTATTCATTAAGAGCCATTCTCAAAGATCATTATATCTTCCGAAGACCCAAAATCGCGTTCTATTGTGATACTGTCTGTCATTTTCTCTCACTGGTTAATTTTTTCTGAGGTTAATTTCTTTCCATGTCATATTTGGCTGAGTGAATATTTTCGGCTTTACTTCACTGTTTTAATGGATTTTGAAGTTAATTAGGTGCCAAGAAATCTAAGGATCTTTCCGAATCTAATGAAAAGTTATTGGGTTGTTCGGAAAGTAATTTCGTTTTTTCCCGTCAGAGGACTTAATTACGTTTTTTTGAAACCAACTTCACACTTAAGCCGCATAACCATTATATGTCTTGAGAGCTGATATTGCAAGGCTTGTGTGTGAAAAAGTTCTATTAATTCTACGCAGTAGTTTTTGGTTGGTTCCCTTTTAAATATGGAGAGCAATAAGCAGCATTTTCGTCATATTTTACTTTTTTACTTCAGAAAAGGTAAAAATGCAGTTCAAGCCAGAAAGAAATTAACCGAAGTGTATGGAGAAGATGTGTTGACAATACACCAGTGTCAGAACTGGTTTGCAAAATTTCGATCCGGCAATTTTGATGTCGAAGATGCACCACGTTCTGGAAGGTTGGTTGAAGCTGATAAAGACAAGATAAAGGCATTAGTTGATGCAAACCGGCGAATAACAACATGTGAGATCGGTGAGATCTTAAAGTTATCGAATTCAACTGTTTATGACCACCTGAAAGGCCTGGGATTAACCTCGAAGCTCGATATATGGGTTCCCCATGTTCTCACGGAGAGAAATTTGTGTCGTCGCGTTGATGTCTGTGATTCGCTCCTCAAACGTCACAAAAATGATTCATTTTCAAAGCGCATCATTACTGGGGATCAAAAATGCGTTGTATATAACAATGTCAAACGCAAATGATCATGGAGCTGAAAAGATGAACCGGCTCAAAGCATTTCGAAAGCCAATATCATCAAAAAAAAGTGATGCTGTCTGTTTCGTGGGATTTTAAAGGAATCGGTTTTTTTACAGCTTTTACAGGATAACACAACAATTAATTCGAAGTCTACTGTCATCAGCTGGACAAACTGAACGATGCACTTCAACAGAAAAGGCCAGAGTAAATCAACAGAAAAGATGTAGTGTTCCACCAAGATAATGCGAGACCTCTTACAAGTTTGGTCACTCGCCAAACGCTTTTACTGCTTGAATGGGATACACTGCCACATCCACCATATGCTCCAGATCTGGCGGCTTCGGATTATTATTTGTTCCGGTCCCTGCAAAATTTTTTGGACGGTAAAACCTTTACCTCAAATGAAGATGCCAAAAATCACCTGGATCAGTTTTTTGCCAGCAAAGACCAAAAATTTTATGAGCGTGGAATCATGCTACTACCAGAAAGATGGCAAAGGGTGTTGGATCAGAATGGCTAATACATAATTTAATAAAATGCTTATTCATTATACGAAAATCGTCTTTCATTTTCACTAAAAAAAACGAAATGACTTTCCGAACAACCCCATAGATTTTTCAAAGATCTTTTTATTATAGGAAAAAGATTCTTCAATGATTGAAGTGCTGCTGAAGGGACTCTAATATAACATACAGACGTAATGAGAAGAAATATGCTCTGGATTTAGTTCAAGAATATCTTTTGCTCTGACGAGAGAAAATATACTCCGATTATAGCTTCATAGAGAATATTTCTGAATTGTATTAAAACAACTGAGTTGGTGAAGTCAACACTTGAACTCTTATTTAATGTCCAAGTTTTTTTTTCTGTTTTCTTATTTAAATTTGGATGTATTAAACTTGTTTAAATTTTTAGCTTTTGAAGATGGGCGATTAAGTTTAATTTTTCAACAATTATGATAAATATTTATTCAGAAAGGATGTTCTTCCCTTCATACTTTTTTTTGTCATATTTTGATATTGAACTCCTTTTTAATTTGATGAAGATTACAAATGATAACTTCTGGATAATAATTAAGTTAATTGTCTCCATCGAAATTGAATCGTTTTTGAATTACATTGTGTTGGCTATTCCTTTCCTGGCATATTAAAAGAAAAAAAATTTGGAGTGAATAATTTTATTAGGTTCTAATGCTGAAAAACGACGAGATAGTTTTAAATCTAGCAAAACATGCACTAAGAATGATCCGGAATCTAGACATCTTTCTGCATCAAAAGATAATCCTCATGTACTGAAAATATGTGCTGTGATTTGTATAAAAATCATCGCTTAAATATACACAACCTTTTTTCAAGTCCATAGAATTTTTAAAACTATAAATATCAGCAGAAGTTCACTTTCATTCAATTTTTATTGATAATCTAAACTCGGTTGTTCAGTATGTTTGCGTCTTATGACGGTTCTCCACATCCACAGTTTAACAATGAATGAATTTGCAGTTTTCACTCTCCCCACATCAAATCAAAATACATTCTTCGTAAAGATTCTCATCTCCTTTTTTTTACCTTTTAAAAAATGATTGACTTTTAGTTTTTGATTTAATTATTAAATAACTCTTAGATTGTGTTTTATCATGTTATTACTTTGTACATTTTACTGGTAGCCAAGTCCAGAAAAATGATGCTATTTAGAAATTTTTTTAAAAATAAGATAAAATTTCACCGTATGTTTGGCGCAGTTTGATCAAAGATGGTTCTTACGCCAATAAACTTCCTCAAACAATCAATCTATCTATAATCTACAGATGCACCCCATTACATAAATATTATAGCTTTAATTTTCGATTTGATGCACAAAATTGGAATTTGATCTCATCCAATTAGGAATTCCCTAATTTAATAAATGGAAATCCGAAGCTACAGCAACAGATTGCAATTTTCCAAGTTTAATTATTTGCACTTTCAACTGTTCCCAAAGCAGAAAACTACCAAGTAAAGTAGAAGATTTAAAGCAATGGAATAGGAAGAAGAAAATAGGTCACTAGAAGTATTTTTTAGTCCCTCCTGGAAAAGGATTGGATGTCGGCTGTGATCTACGCATAAGAAAGAAAGAGCGGCATTTTGAAAGATGAAATCATTAAAAGATTTTCTTAGATGGAGTATATCGGTTCAAGAACCCTTTTTTATTAAATTGCGCCAAACATATGGCAAGATTTAACCTTATTTTTAAAGTTTTTAAAAGTTTGTTTCTAGATTACATAAGTGCATCATTTTCCTGGATTTCTGTCAATCTGTAAAATCTGCAAAAAGTAATAGCATGGTAAAAAACAATCGAAAAGTTATTTAAAAATCAAATCAAAAAGTAAAAGCCAATCAAATATTTTCTTAGAAGTCATATTTATATATTTAAAAAATTCGGTTTTTTATGACGCAAACCTTTAATTCCAATGCTTTGAACAGTCAAGTTTCTTTCACAGTCAATGAGCAAGAATAATCTAGTGAGAATATTTTTTTCTTAATAACTATCTTCGTTAATTAAACATTCCTGCAAATATGATATTTTGAAAATAATTCTCTTGAGTAAGTGAACTTAATATTCAAATGCAACTCCAAGTAATTAAAATATGGTAAACAACTGTCGAATATTCAAAAAGACGGAGCGATGTTTCAAAATTCATTATAATATGTGATTCTAGGCATTTCAATTTAAATCTTTGACATTATATTGAAATGGAATATAAAAGGTAATGGATTTTGAAAAATATCTGCACAACTTTTTAAAACATTTAATGTTTCAAAAAATGTAAATAGGAAAAAAAAAGAAGTAACATCATTAGAAGAAGGAAAAAAACGTATTAATTTGTTTTTAAGAAAATTATCTGGGTGTTAAACTTGAATATTAGCACTGTTCGTCTTTAAATTTGTTTTAAATTGAGTTTACATGACAGCGTCATCTTCATTTCTTTCGAAATTCCATTTCCAAGCACTTTGTGACCAGCCTCTATATACTTTACATTTATCTTTTCTTCATGAAGCAATTGGATTCATTCTCCAATATGATTTACTAAAAAAAATTCTGTTGTAGATCTTTGTACATTATGATTTTTTAAAAAGCGAACTTGTGTCTTCCATCAGGATATATTCTGGTAGATCTTGATGGACAACATGTGTAGGTGAGATAAATAGTTTCAGTTTATTAACGTTTTTGAAATTAATTATTTTAAAATTATTAAAATTCAAATTTTACTTTAAATTCTAGATTGCCTCAAATTTTCGATCCACACCCTTCAGAGTCTACATATACATATAATAAATGCTTTGCCATACGAATTAAGAACACTCATTTTTAAAATTATATAAGTTCAGAATGGGTTTGTAAGCTCTCTTTAAGCTGTTTTCTATCTTCTATTTGAACTAAATAAGTATGCAAATTATAGATGCGAAATTTGATTTTTGGTGTAACTTTAGCATGTTTAGTGAATTTACTGTGCGAATATGCATTTTGACTCTTTCAGACAGATTGAAAACAAAATGTTATACACAATTACCGTTATAACACACAATCCCAAATCGAATTTCATTGATTTAAATTAATGAGACTATATTAATGCTAAAATGCAGATCGAAAGTAGATCAGACCTTTTTCAAATTTGGCTCAAAATTTCATTAGTATCTAAATTTTAGACACTAAACGTATGTTTCTAATCGTTTTTATGTAACTCTTATTATTTTTGAATAATCTAATTCATTCGTACTCGATCTAACACACAGACATTTCGTCTGATGAAGAAATTTCGTTCAAAGTTTGATAGAAATTTACAAATTTGGCCTTAAGATGAAAACTGTTTGTTCGCTAAGTACAAAGCATTTTTTTGTCATCGTATACACAAAAAGACAGGCACATGACCCTTATGCCAAAAGTGGAACTTTTGGACCCATTATAGTCAGAAAAGGGAATATTTGTTCAAGTTTCATAATTCAATATTTTTGTGAATTGCAATATATTTTTCTATATACAAGAATATATAAAATGACTTCTTAGTTGGATTTCATCTGAAAAAAGATTATTGATCTATAATTCAGGTTTTTATCTGTCACTTTTACATTTATCGACATTTATTTCATGTTCATGTTAAAAAAGTCTTCGAAGCTGCAAACTATAAATTTTTTATATTCATTTGCATTATTAATAAGGCTATAAAATCTCGAATAGTTAATTGAAGATCACTACCTGATTGGATTTAATTTGCTAATTGAATAAACCAAATGTTTCATTTTTTAGGATAACTAATCTTAAATCATGTAGTTTTCTTAATTGACACTCAAATAGTTAAAAGCCATAAACTTTTTTATTGTAACCCTAAACTTTTTTACAAATAAAATGAGACAGAAAAGAAAAAGGGCCAATGTGCACAAAATTACAATTATTCTCTTTTCTATAGGAAAAGAAAGTTCTGTTTTATTTTTTATACTTTTATCTCTACTTTTTCCCGAGAAAGGTTTGTTGAAAAGTTGTTGCGAATAGTTTGCTCTTCGTTTGTTCAGGAAATGGAGTTACAAAAGAAACATGATTTGAGTGATGCAAAGAAGTAACCAAAGAAGCACTTTTAAGATTTCGATAAACTATCGTATCAACTTCATAGAGGAAGCAACGGAGCGATATGCAATCAAAGAAGCCTTCTTTTTTTCCTCTTGGGTCTTACATTGCAGACAAAATTTAAGAAATAAAACCTTTTCATTGTCAGGCATTGGGGTCTATCAAATTAAGATACTCTCTTTCTTAGCGTAAATCGATTGTCTTCAGTAGAAAGAATGGTGCATAGTGGTCAGAATGTGGGAGGAAAATTTACTTTCAAATCCTCCTTTTTCGGCAAGAAAAACTTTTTCGAATGCTGTAGAGAGACACAGGTTAATACCATTTCTCGAATCCGTGTAAACCAAATGTAAAAAGCGAGTTTCTTTTCTAAGAAACGAAAGTTTTGAGTAGGCGGGAAAATAAGAGAGGCGGAGGCGGGATATTGGAGACTAGATCTTCCCATATCATATAAAAAAAGAGTTAAAAAATTCTTTGAAAGCCGAGCTATAAGTAATAAAATATCTTTGACAGTTACTAAATTCAGACAAAAGGTGAAACATCAGTAATATCAGATCAGTAGCATTTAGAACTGATAAAATTAAAATTTTCTAAGAATGAATTGGGTACTAATGTAAAAACATATAGAAGTATTAAATATACTTTGACATACGTGGGATTTAAAATAAAAATACGAAAGAATAAAAGAAAGAATTTTAATCGAAATTATTAGAAAATATTATGTATCTAATAATCTGAGCCTCTTAAATATGATAATTCCGAGATACAAATTTAGCATTGAGCAAAACAGGACAAGTTTCTGTAAAATATTTTTTTTGGTTCTTTGAAAACTAAAGATATTAGATAATACAGCGAACTTGATAAATATTTTGACGAATAGGAAATATTATAACAAAATCATATATCCACTCCTAATAACCATAACTTTCTACAACATCATGATTATTAGGAGTGGATGTGATTGAATTCTTCTAAGATTAAGTGTTTTTAACTTGAAATATATAAAAAGCGTACTGAAAGAATGGACTTGAAATCTCTGTTTTTAAAATGTTGATATCCGTAGAAATGGGCACTATTATCATAGCTTTAAAATAACCATAAATGATAATTCCATACTTGGATTTTGACACATTTTCAAAACTAAAGTAAATTGAATTTCTAGATTCTAAGTGATTGTTACTTTAATGGGTAGAAAGGACAAACTTCATATGGATATTACAAAATTAAACATTTTATGTAAATGCGAGGAAAATATTCCTCTAATTTATTTGTTTTATACAAATCGCCTTTTCTAAAATTTGCTACTGAGATGTAATCATTGCATAATCTATTATTACCTCATATCTAATTTGAAATAACTTGTGCTCTTTTATTTGTCACTTTTAACAGATATTTGCTGTATTTATCATTTATTTCTCAATAATTTATTTAATAATTTGGAAAAAAATTCTAATAGCATTTTTATTTACTATTGCCGGCGTCCTGGCATAGGAGTAGCGCATCTTTCCCCATGATCTGGGCATCCAAGTTCGAGTACCGGTTCGGGTATGGTTGTTCTGTGTTCTATCTGTGAGATGCATGAATGTGCCACCCAGTAAAAAGGGGTTGCGCAAGCGAATGTGTGTGTCACCTTCATTTGAGCTACAAGTCAGACTTCTACCCTCTGGGTGCTCAGAGGTCTTTACTCTCAGAAGCTACTGCACCCCCTTTCCGTGGAAACTCGGACACGACATCATCATCATCATTTACTATTCGATTTTTTCAACTAATTATAAACCAATTGATTTTGCTCAAGATGGGCTCAGGCATGATCGAAATACAAGAGACAATTTATTTTATTACAATGCCCTAAATATTAGATAATGATACATTCTCTGTTGTTGTTACTTATTACATTTTTACCACCCAGCGGACAGAAAGCTATCAGTGATTTAAGTCGAAAGGAGTGTCACTTGTTTGCTCAGTAGCGCCAACTAGGGCCAAGAGTAAGACTTGATTACTTCCTAATTCATATTCTCTTGCCTACCACTTTTTTCAGAGGGGCACATTCATTCAACTCACTGATAGAACACAGAACAAAGATGCCGGAACAGGGACTCGAACCCAGTACGCCCTGATCATGGGGAAGACAAGCAACCCATATGCCGGCGATATGTTCTATCGATTTGCAATTTGAATATATTTAGTTAGCTTGGGAATAGCAGTTATATTATTCCAATTCCAGTTTACAGATTTGCAATGTTTCTAATCCATTTTTAACTTTCCGTAATATATTGTAAAGGAACCGAATGCTAAAAATAATTATAAAATGACATTAATCAATTCAAAGTGTTGTTCTTGTGTCAAATTATTTCCATTTGGTTTTAAAACATCAAAATAACAGTCCATTAATAATAAATCTTACTTAGTTAAATTGCTTTCTATCATTTACAGAACTAAAGTTATTAAAGAAAAAGAAAAAAACTAAAATTTTATTCAATGAGTTTTATAATTATTTCAAGAAATTAACTAATAATTTCTCCCAATTTCTCTATTTTAGTCTATGCTATTATATTTTATACAATGGCATTTGAAAAAACTCTGTATCTTTCCTGTTAATATCAGGTTGTTCCAACAACATTTTTCAATGGAACGTCCAAAGATTATTTTGTGTAAAGCTTCTGAGGAACGATAAATTAGTTTATTTTGAAATAAATGGAGGAAGGTTATAGTTAAATTCGAATTTATTCTTACACAAGATGCCTGAGATACTTGAAAGAGAAGTTGCCTGAATTCGGAGATTATAGATTTTCAAAACATGTACAAATAAGTGAGATTTCTTCCTGCATTTAACTTTTTCCGAAACATAGTATTTATTATACTCCAGTTTTGTGAAATATTTATCCTAAAATATGAAATGCAGTTGCAAATGTTTCCTGGAAAAGCTAACATTTATTTAGTTATTAAATTTTCGAAACATGTACAAATAAGTGAGATTTCTTCCTGTATTTAACTTTTTCCAAAACATAGTATTTATTATACTCCAGTTTTGTGAAATATTTATCCTAAAATATGAAATGCTGTTGCAAATGTTTCCTGGAAAAGCTAACATTTATTTAGTTATAAAGTTTTGCATATCTTCTTAATGTTCTTGTTTACAACATATAAACTGAATTGATATGATACTTGTAACTGCTGCAGTCAATAATTTTTTTTACACTGGTTTTTAGTATGATGAGATCTGAAGCACGAAGGCTAATTAAGATTGAATAGCAATACAGAATATAATAAAAGCAGAAATAGAAAATAATAATAGCAATAATAGTGTTACAGAAATGAATATTTGCGTATTTCTAAAAGTATTAGCAAAAATGATTTGTTAAAAACTATCTAATTCTGCTAATGATAAAACTGAATGCATGTACGTATAAATGCATCATCTATTGATTTAGAGCTATACAATGAAAAGAGCTTATTATATTAGTTAAAAAATATAACGGATCGAGTTATCCTAGACCATATTTTATTTCAATACAATTTTTCACTGGCAAAGTATGTTATATCTGATAGAAAAATTATGAAGCTCATGTAAGCTTTAAATCTTTCATTCAATCATTTGAAAAAAGGAAAGAAATCACTTTTCTAGTAATCACATTAGTTAAAAAAAGTTCATAATATCCAAAAGCGGATAAGAGAAAATTTTTTATAATGAATGATCATATAACTTTAAAAAATTAAAAGAAAAAGATTTTCTACGTTTTTATAACGTGGAAGTCACAGAATTTTTTAAACTGTAAGTTATTGAAATTAATTAGAAATCATTTAATTTACCGATGCCTTAGAAACAAGAAAATTATACTTTCCTTATTGAAAATAAATTATACACACACAGGATAACTTATTCTATAAATTTCAATCAAATAAATTTAGAAAAATATTCAATACTTTTTAACTTTGTTTTTTTTAATTAAAAAATTTGTCTGAAAAGAGAGAGGTCACATTATTATTATTTAATCAAAATGCTCATAAAAAGAGAATTACATTCACTTTCCCATTTAATTTTTTTTATAAATATCCATTCGTAAGCTATTGATTCCCAGAATCACAATATATTTGAGTACTATTTGTTAATTTTACTATTAGTTGTGTTTAACATATTCATTAGAAATGAAATATTTAAAAAAAATAATTTTGATTTTTCATAAGGAGGATTGCTTTTTTAATAATATGGGTTTACATTTTCTTTTATTTTTTATTAATTGGATTTTTTATTCTTTATTTTTCAAAAATTTGTTCTTGCATTTAATTAATCAGTTAATCATTAAAGTAAATGCACAGTTGCAGATAAATAGATATCAGTAAAAATTCTTCTATCTTATGGTACTTATGAAAATTGCAATTTTAATGCATAACTCTAGATTCAAATTCTAAAAATATTTAAAAGAAAAAATAATTAATTTTGAAAAAATAATTATAGAAATTAAATTATTTCAATCGGCATGCTGATGCAGCTTATACAAAAATTGTATTTGTGCCATAAAACATAAACGAACTCTAACTCAATCCATATGGGTTAGTTTGTCCAATAATATGATTTATTTTTTAATTTATTTTTAAAAAGTTAAATTATTTTATTTTATTAATATTGAAGGTAATGATTAGTGTTTTTATTTAAAATAAAATTCAAAAAAACAAGCCTCCGTACTCATTTATGAAGAGAATCAGCTGTAGAAAGTGTTTGGCTGAAATTTTAAAAATACGAAACTAACTTATGAAAATTTTAAAGCTAAGCATTAGAATTTTATGCAACTAGCCCTAAAAATGAAATTAATTCAATATTTTTAAAGAGTATTTAATATCCTGATACTTTTAAATGATGGTGTATTTTTCATAACCCCAAGTATATGATTATGCATTTTTTAACTCACATTCTCAATCTTTTTTAAAAACGCAAATAATTTACTTTAACAATACGTTTTTAATATACGTTAAATAATTTAACGTACTTTCCTTATTTTAACTTTTTAACTACGGAATTAGATCAAAAGCCTATTTAAGTTCTGCTACCCCAAAATATTAATGTGAATGAGATATCAGTTTTAATAAGTACGTTTTATATTCTAAAACATGAGACAAACAAAATAAAAATGTAACGAAATTATGATGAAAATAACACGAAATAGTTTGTAATTGTAGTTGAAATGCAGATAATATTGCTGATCCTTAAGATTAGGCTTCCATTTTAATTTTATAAGGAAATGTTATTATCTAAAGTAATATTCTTTGAAAATATTAAAATTTATAGACATTTCTATATTTATTTTGATAATATAGTATCTTTGGCTTTTATGAGAAACTTCAGCTGTAAACTCTTCTTGATAGAGAAGGATAAAAAAATTCAAACAAACTGGTAATTTTATGGATTTAAATATAATCATTAAACCTATTTCCCACTAACCCTAAAACCAGAAATTAGTTTATTCTTAAAAAAACAATTGATATCTGCAAGCTTTAAAAAACATTTTAGTAAATTTTCTTAGTTTTCTTTTGTCTATATTATCAATACCCTCTTTCACTTGTTTAACCTTTTCTCTCTCACCAAGGTCGTATAAATTCCATAAATTCTTTGTGGGATATAAAGATCGCAAACCAACTAAAAGAAAGACTGCAGCAATTCTTCATTTTCTTCGGCACACGAAAGATATCTGTAAATAAAAGAGAGATTTGCTGTGTTTTGTTTGTGGTTATTGAATCTTTTCATTTGTGGCCATCCTTGAACAATTTACTTCTGCAGAAGATCAGATCGCTGCCGTTTGCTTGCTCTGTAACTTTTGTTCCTTTGTTGTTGTAGACTTAAGCTCAATCATTTCACAAAAGGCATACTGTTTTATCAGAAATATGTATTACTGTGGATTATTCTTGTCTACCATGCGTGTAATAGTTTCGTATTTGCGAAGATATGATAAGAATTTTTGCTTTTGAATCAGCTTTGTGACTATTATTTTTTTCAAGGAAATGAGTTATTTAGTCTGAAATACTAAAACGTTATTTCAAATGGTTTGACATTGCTTAGTACTGGTAACTAGACTATTATTTAGTACTAGAAACATCAGCTTCCATTAAAAATTCTATTTTGTTATCTTGCTGCAAATCTTCCTTGCATATTTATTTGTAAATAATTCAGATGGATTTTATTTGGATATTTATGGATGTAACTAACAAAAAATATTGTTTTTCAGTAAATATTTTAATATAAATAGTACCGAAAAAAAATAAACAAATATACTCTGGTTTTGGCTCTTCATTTAATAAGTCTTGAAAAACAGATAGTTTTTTAATACTTTTTTAATGGAATTTTTCATAAAAATAAGATAAACGATTAAAGTTAAATGATATATACATAATGAGCTATCGACATTTAGGAAAGTAATAATGAAATTATTAATGCAGAACTTTGCAGTAAAAATAGTGAATGATGGTTAAAAAGGCATTTCTGTTGTATATATTTAACTACTCCTTGTATTTAAAAATTCATTTACAAATTCTAACAAAAGCAATCTATTATTTAACACTTGAGATTTTCGAAAATTTTGAATTTCTTTGTAAACTAATAAATAAATCATTAAAATGTATAGATTTATTTCCTCCAAGTGTTTTTTTCTGATAGCATTATATAACTACGGATAAAGCAATCACCATCAATATTTTTTTCATCCACGATATCAATTCATTAAACTTTCATCAGTTTTTAATTCTCTTGAATTTAATTTATAAGCAAAACATTACAAAAATAATTAATAATATTTGGTTGATTTAAGTAATGAATTTATAATCGTAACCTATTTATTTATTGTTGGATATTCTTATTAAGTTTCTAATAAAATATTTGTTTTAAAGAAAATGCAAAAATAATAGAAATATAAATCGATTAAAATTCACAGCTTTTATTTTTTTAAACCCTTTTTGACCATAACTAAAAAGAATAAAAATCATTTTCTAGTATGATAATGAAAATACGGGATAATGATTTAATTTTCAAGAGAACCAACGGCAATCTCATGCTGAAAGCATTGGGTCTCATTTTTAAGAGAAGAAAATATGATGTTCTTACTGCATAGCTACATTTTTGCAAGAAAAAAAGACTTACAGAGAAGAAACATTAATTTGAATTATCTTAAAATCATTTGCTGTAACGATTATTAAAGATGACAGTTATTTGTAGGTATTAAATTTAGTATAGCTGTATTTTAATAGTTATTAGTATGTATATAAAAGATTCTACGTATGTAGTTTCGCACACATCGATTTGTTAAAATTAGTCAAGTTATTATTTTAATCAAATAAATAGCCAATTTATTTAAAATTATTTTATACAAAATCTAATTCATACTATACATTTTTTATAAGTAAGTATATTGTATTTAAACATATGCAATTATGCACAGACTTATTTGTTAAAAATAGTTTATTTATTTAAAATGATTTTATGCAAAATTTAATTAATACTATAAATTTTTTACTAGCAAGTATATATTATATTCAACATATGCAATTATGTAGATATTTATTACTCAGTTAATTTATACAAAATGATTTTATACAAAATCTATTTAATACTATGTTTTTTAACAATATTTTAGATATACATAATTACTTGCCTACAAAGACACAATAACACGTTTGTGTACTTAAAAGAAGATTAAAAAAAGAATTTGTTTACAAATTAACCTAAAAAACACATATAAATTTTATTATGTTAGTATTAAAAAATATAAAAATTATCAAACTGGTTCTTTGCGTGTTAAGAATTTTTCTGATAAAAATATGTGGTATTCCTGATTTACGATCATTAATAACAAGGGCAGAAGAAAAGTAATAGGAAACTACGTTCATGATGTCATGAATATTTATTATCTGATCATATCAGCTATTATTCAAGAAACATGGTATCTATCTACTGTTGATTGATCAGGGTTAATATATATATTGAATAAACATGATTTGTAAAAGGCAAAAAGGAATTATAAGATGATAGTAATAAAGTATTTGCATTGAGAGGAATGATGTACTAAAATATTAGAATATTAAGTCCTTCAAATTAAATTCCTTTTAACAATAATTAATGGGTAAATTTGAAACTTATAATTTGTGATGCTTATGCATCCTTACGTAACTTTTTGGTGAAAATCCGTTCTGAAAAGTTAAAAAAAATTAATTTTTTTTTTCATTTTCTGAACAGTATTACTATGTTGTTCATTTTATTTTCTCAATATTCGAGTAAAGTACGTCTGTAGTTTCCAGAAACTGGTACAAATTTAAAAAAGAATTAATTAATAAATGAGAAACTCGGATGATAATTGTTACAATATTGTAATTGGGAATGAAGGAGAAGTTTAGGAATGAGACAACTGTTTTAAATCTACATAGGCGTTCAGTTATTTTATATAACCTCAATGTATATTAAAAATATATTTATGCATGATCTGAGTAACGAAGATAAATACCAATGATAGATATTTTTACATCAAACATTTGTTACATTTGAATAGTTAATAAAATAACATTTCTACAGCTTTCAGATGCCTGCCTATACATCATATTCAATATTTCAGCTGTTTACAAATTTTTCCATTGTGCCAAATTTTCTCATGAAAGAGAAAGAATATATCCATGCAAAGTTTTTAATTTCAAGTTATTATTTTAAAAAAAAATGAAAGTTATAAGTATTTCTTTAATTGTAAATTGACAATTTATTTTCGAAATAATTTATTTAAAAATCTTTTAGACGAATTAACCGAAAGAAATGAAAATTTACTAACAAAATTATTAATATGAAAATGAAGTTGCAAAATCTTGCGAGTTTTATTTAAAAGAAATATCTTATGGATTTTATATAATATAATTATTACAGAAATTTAAGGCTACATGATATTAATAGGTAAAAGGATAATACGGAGTTATTTCAAGATATTAGCAATAATTCTTGAAGATTTCTTATAAAATGTTTATTACTCAGGTTTACAAAGTTAATAATAATGATTTTTTATCACAACTATTTCAGTCAAAACTAAAGTGGTTTATATATTCTTAAAGAGGAAATGAACTCCGAGTTCCGTGTAGCTATCAATTTCACCTTGTCACTCTCACCGAGGTTTTAAAGTAATGAACTTGTCGACGAGTTCAAGAAAAATTGCTGAAGACTTGATGAAAAAGAAAGACTCGGTCTGAAGAAGTAAAGACAGAAATGAACCTGGAAGTTTTAATTAACGCCTAGCTCAAAAAGTTTCAAAAGAGGAATGAACGACACTCTCAAAATTACTTAAAGTGATATATCGATTACTCGAGGCATTGAAAGATTCAAATTTTACGAGTCTTGAGAGAGATTTTAAGGATAAACTATGTCGTTAAGTATTTTCACGGCATTAAATTCTTATTTCAAAGCCAGCAAAGAACTAAAATAGCGTTTATTTGTTATTATCATTTGAGAACATGATGTTATTTTGGCTTGAAGCCTTTGAAGCCTTGAAGCATCAATTTTTCGTTTTGGGGTTATTAGGAAATGATAAAAAAGGATGTCGAATTTGGAGGCTTTTAGCCAACAAAAAGTTACGACTTGGCGTGAATTTAAACTATGCATCTGATTCTCCTGTCTGGCCAGTAATAAATAAATATATATTTAAGTTGGAGGGATTTTGAGACAAAAAAAGGAAATACATTGCTTTTCTAACAGTTGACGATTGATTGACGACGAATAGACATGTGATCGTTCAAAATCGGTTTAAACCGGATTTGCGGAAAAAAATCTGGTGTTGACATTAAGTTTTAAAATGAAAAAATAAACAAACAAATATTATTTTTTAAGTACCGATGTATGCTTAATCTGATATTCACGTAATTGTTTCAGATTTCATAATGACTTAATTTCGTTAAGATAATGATTAAAGAATAATAATCTTCTCATACGACAGCATGAAATTTTCAATAACAGTTTTCTTTTTTCTCTTATAGGTTATGTTTAAAAAAAAACCTTTTACTATTGATTACGTCTTCATTTAGAGGATGTATTTACACTATAGAAAAAAAAATCTTTAAAGGGTAAAAGCATTTAAATGGTTATTTTTATATGGGAGTAAAAATGATGTAGTTGTTCGATTAGGTTGTAATTCTGACTATTGTTTAGTATACCGATACTATGCACTAGTTTCAATGAACTTTTAGGATTACACATTTTGACAATAATATAATCAATTCTGCCTATAATTTACATAGAGAAATAAAAACATTAAAAAAAATATTTATATATTAATATATATATATATATATATATATATATATATATATATATATATACATACATATATATATATATTGGGTATTGGGTTGGGGAATATGTTATGTATTCTCCGGTGTTGTTGTTGACGATCTCCTCCCACCTCTCGATCGATTTGTCGATACCATTTCGCAAAAAAAAAAAAAAAAAAATCACTCGGTCTTGTTTTTAAGGCCCTCTTTATTGAAGAAGGTAACGTCTATCATATATTTTGACAGGAAGCGGAAAAGATGGTAATCCGACGGAGCAAGATGTTGAAAGACATCCATTTAAGCTCTTGGAGTGTAGCTTTGACGATTTGTGCAACATGGGGCTTGGTGCTGTTGTGCAGGAGTATGGTTTGGCCTTGTTTGTTGAACGATTGTTTATCTTTGAATATAAATTTAATTTTCTTACCTCATATTGAATCCTTAATTGTAATTTGAGTACAATGTTCATATTTTTAAAATAAACTATTAGACTATTCAAAATTTTCATCAAAATTCTGTAACATTTTCAGTTTATAAAATGGTAAATTTAAACAATTTTTTTTTCTTATTGAAATAAAAAGTTCGTTTTTAAAGTGCATCCAGAGAACAATATATTGCAATAATATCGAAGAAACCTAATGCCTTTTATTTATTACCTTTAATATTTTAAACTTTTAGCGCTTATAATAATTAATTGATCAGACTGAGAGTAGCGTATATGTTTTTATTTTATTTTACACGAATAATGAGTATTAAATTAACTTCATGTCATCAAAGATTGCAAGACTTTTATGCAAATGTAATGTCTGGTTTTAAATATTCAACTTTCATTAAATTAATAGAAGCTTATTAAAAGTTTTCGATCGATTACATTAAAGTCCTATATAATATTAAATAAGTATATATAGTTATAAAACAAGTATATTAAATTTATATAAAATATTGGGATCTATTATATTAAAGTCCTGAAAGTCACTTAGATAGCTGTCTACATTTTATGGTTTAGATGTGATATATAAATCTCTGTATAGCAGAAGGATCAAAGTTTTAAAGCATTTACTTGTCTACGAAAAAAAAATGAGGAAATAATTTTACAAATAAACTGAACATAATCTCGTTTTACTCGAGGAAAGTATTTTAATATTGTTTTAAGTCAAGTGCCCAGGTTTCAGCGCAAAGACGGTAGGAATTATGTAATAACTTTTTAGGTAATTATTTACTTCACGGGCCCTTAAAACTTCCTATTTCATACATATGCCACTTGATAAGTGAAGAAAATATAGTAATAAAGAGATGGAAAAAAGAAAATAACATATATGCGACGATTTCATAATAAATAAATAAATGAATAAAAGGCATGCAGCTTGACTTTACAATTATTACCTATACACTTAAAAAATAGATTATATCAACCTTAAAATAACAGCAGAAGATAAAAAAATTTTCAGATAGAGAAAATTTCTCCATTTAGGTATATGATGAAAAAATGATTTGTTAAACACTACCTAATTCTGCTAATGATAAAACTGAATGCATGTACGTTTAAATGTATCTATATGTTGATTTAGAGAGCAAAGTATTGGAATAAAATGATAAAATTTGTAACATTGTTTGGAAAATTGAGATGTATAACTAGGGGTTATTTATTTTTTAAACATTAATTATACCTTAAACAAAATTATCATATTTTTCTGCAAAGCATGTAAAAAATATTTTTATACTAGAATTATTTTTAAACCACATACAGATTAAAAAAAGGGTCGTTTTTAATAATTTAAATAGATTCAGCTGTCCTTTATTAATTTCTAATTTTAGCTCATATTATATATATTTAAAAACATGATTTGCCAGAAAACATCCCTCTTTTTCTTGAAATTCCACCTATTTTCTTTTTTTCTACAAGTATTCAACAATATATATTTCTTCCTCACTTAAGATTTAAAGAATGAATCAACTTTTTAGTTTTTCATTTTGAGCTTTTTCTATTAATTTCATTTAATATTTTATAAAGTCATGAAGCAAAGTCCTTTGACATATAGAGAAATATCACTATACATAGTGATTTTACTTACTTTTGGTTCATTTTTCATCATCTTGTTTTAATCTATCTAATATGTAATAGATTTATTTAATTTCCTTCTCCTAGCAGTTTGAATTAAATTACTTTCCTCAACTTGGAGCTTGAGGGAAGTGACATAACAGAAGTCACATTTACAAAATCGCATCTAATTTAAGGGTAATTAAATTTAGGTAAATTAGGATTCTACCTAGTATACTGAATAATTCTATACACTATTTGTTAATTTATTTCTCATTAAAATCATTAAATTAAGCTATCATGCTATTAGATTACTGGAATGCAATTATTTTCACATTTGCAGTAAAGCTCAAATCTTATATCGTATAACAGAGACACTTTTGCAATAGTGTGACAAATTAGTTGATTAAATTAGGGTAATTCATAAAACAGTAATGAAATAAACGACTAAGCACCTTATTTATGTTTTTAATAGTCTGTTTATATCAAGCTGACATAGTGTTGGATTATTTGAATTTTAATCCCCTTTTACTTTAAAGTTCAGCTTTTAAATGGGTAAGATATCTGCTGTAGATTTTAAAATAATATCTCTAATTTGAATTAAAAAACAAAACTAAACTCAGTTTAAATATTTTAGCCATTATTATATCCAGGATTCTATAGGTGGCACCGCTTCGAAATGTCTCTCGTTCTTGGGAATGAAGGGATTGCTTTTGATTAGAAAAGAGCTTAGATTACACCACAATTTGGTAATAGAATCATTGACATTGAAGAACAGATTATGAGCCGATGGCTCATCAATTTAACGACTATAAACTTGGAATATGTTTGATTTTCTTCTACAATTATGTTAATGTGGTTTCCTTGGTACTTGCCATTGGACAAGCCCATTATTATGAAAACAGCGATTTAAGCCGGTAGGGTGTGTCTCTTGCTTTAGTAACGCCAATCAGGACCAAGAATACGACTTTGGCACTCACGCACCACCCATTCGCCTGCACAACCCCTTTTTGCAGGAGGGTACATTCACCCATCTGACAGATAGAACAGAGGAAGAACAACCATTCTCGAATCGGAACTGGAACTCGGAACGCCCAGATCACGGGGAAGACACATTTATGTTAATACATGCTTATGTCTGTGATGAAATATCTTCTAATTTTTAAAAAAGCAGAAGTTTTCTAATACATTTCAATAGCATTGATAGGACATTTGGGTCTCAACAAATGTAACGGGCATTAACACTATTAACAAGATGAATTTTCCATAGAATTTGGTCCTGAAATAAGGCTAATGATAATGAAGTCTAGGCTCTTCCACGATGCTTTCATAAGAAGATAATACCACTGATACACATTTTTTAGGTTTTCATATGTGTAAAAGGAAATTAAGACTAAGTTTAACTTATCGTTTTAGTTCGAGTTGCTTACTTCGCTGGTATACAAAAACTCTAAAAGATTAATATGACTTTGTGGTAAAGTCTCGTCGTTGTTTCATAGAGGTTTGAGACCCGATTTTTCAGAAGAACCTTCATTTATACGGGTCTAGGGTACTTTGAATCTGTTGGGGCCGAGTTACGTTCCTTCTGATATAAATGTTTGAAGAGGGGGTACTAGCTCAAGTGTCATCTTGTCATCTGTGGTTCAGAATTACAAAGTCCGTCCCAAAATAGCCTTAGTGTCGATTTACAACTGGACGATAATATCATTAATCTAAATTCAAATTAAAGGGGATATCATAGAATTTTGATTTGGCTGAGACATAACCATAATGATGAAAGCAGATAAAAAGACCCTAAAATATTTCCGATTACAAGCCTATTATAATCTGAAATTTCAAATGCTTTTCGCTCGGAGCTTTGTAAAGCACCGACAATATTAATATAATTTAGAAAAGATTCAATCAATATTTTTATTTTATATTCTTCCTTACATTCAATTAATTACAAGCAAATTTCATAAGCTATTTGGTTATCCATTTCTATTTAAAGATATTTATTTGTATGAATTTTACACAAATCTATAGTTCATATCCGATCTTATGGAGATTTAGTACATTCACTCCTGACATGAAGAGGTCACTATTAATTTTCTAAAATTTAAGAGTTAATGGAAAATTTGACATGTTTTGGGCTTCTCATTTGAAAATATTATCTCAACAAAGTTACTTTTTAATTATTTTAAAACTCTAAACTTTTGATGATATAAATTTCATTTTTGCACGATTTTTTTCAATCATTGTAATAAATTATTTTTAATTCAATAATACACAATCTTCAACAATTTTTGTGTTATTATGATGACATTCAAACTAATTCTATCATTCTGTAAAACTCTGCCACTAGTTAAAATAAAGATAAAAAATTATTTTAGTACGAAAAAGGTCTAAAATAGGATTATAGTTCCTGTTTGTTTTCTTTCTGTAATATATTCACTTTTTAAATTGAAGTCATTGTAAACTGAAATACCATAAAAAAATTCTTTTAAAGTCTCATTTACAATTTTTTTTCAAATAATTAAGTGAAATTTTATATAAATGCATTAATTTCTTATTACTAGTTTAATAAGCGCAAAAACCAGTATTCACCAAAGATACACTTTTACGAAATACCATATCTGAATTTAGGGTATTTGATATTCAATCTTGGTTAAATTAATGGACGTCTTAAGAAGATTTCTATAATACGATTATATCAAATATACTGAAGACAACAACCTCTAATTTTATCATTTCGGAAAATCATTTAACTTACTGTCTGCATTTTATGGTTCAAATATCATATATAAATATGTGTCTAGCCGAAAGATCGAAGTTATGAAGAATTTACCTGTATATAAAAAAACAAAAAGATTAAGAAAAAAAATATAAAAACTTAAAAAAGCGTAATCCGAATTAACATGGGGAATTCCTTTTAAGATTGTTTTAAGCTTTATAAGTTTTAGCTCAAAGATGGTATTAAGTATATAATAATCTCTTAGATAAATATTTACTTCAAAGAACCTGAAGAATTTTCCACTGCCATGCTTAAATTTCTTGAGATAGTTGGAGGAAAAACATCTCAAGAAGAAAAAGAAAATGTTTTAAAAACTGTAATGCTTTAAAAAATTTTAGTTTCTTGACTGCACAATTATTGCTTACACGCGCTCAAAAAATGGATTACATGAGCCGAAAAAAGGTAACAAAAAATAATCTTTTCAGAAATACAAAAAAGCTTGATTGACGGTTTAAAAGTTCGGTCCTATACATTTTTCGTAGTAATGGTTCTATTTTTATTTATTGTTTGAAATAATGAAGTGTTACAGGAAATTAATTACATGATTTTTTTTATTGAAGAATAAAATTTAAAAGACATTTTGAAAGCAGCTAAAACTGATACACTTTGAATACAGAAAAAATTGATGAACTAATAAAATTAAACATATTTCAATACTCGAAAGAAAAAAATGCTACGTAATAATATGCAAAAGAAAGAATTATATCCTAGAATCAACGTTTATGCATAAAAGATTTGTTAATAATATCATCGTATTTACCATCATAGGCAAGCAGTTTGTTTAGGTCAGATATTTGTTTAAAGAAGCTAATATCAACAAAATTTTCTTCTACATGAATCTATAATGTTCTAATCGAATCCTGGCGATCAAATACTTTGAAAGATGACATTCACTTAGAAAAACAATACTCTATTATTAGAATCCCATATTTTTGAAGCTACCAAAATATTTAGGATATAATACAAAGCAGAATAATGAAAATAATGCTATGCCGAAGGTTCAGAACTTCGAGTTCAAGAACTCAACGACACTCCCTTCAATTCGGCAAATCAGCTGAAGAATGAAGTTTTCAAAAATATTATTAGAAATATAATAAATTTACACTCAGAAACAGGACTGTAGTTTACAAAAAAATCAAATATAAAATACATAAATATGAAATACTAAAAGTTATATCTAGTATCAAAATCATGCCGTCAAATTTGCACACATAACATTTTTTCCCTCTGGCTCAAATTTTTTCATCCTTCCTTAATTACTTTTTAATATATATTTCCTGTTTGGAAATAACAGCTGGAACGTTAGCAATGACATTTTATCAAGAACTTTTTAAATTTCTGCATGTCGTATAATGCTGAAACACTAACAAACTAAAACATTTTTGACAAGTTTTGAAAAAACAATGGCTTTTTTTCTCGGTACAAAACAATTAAATTAATAGTTATTTTTAATTTTACTGTAGAAAAATGAATTACACATAGAAAAAAATATTTCTTTTTCTCTGTTTTCATATTATTAAAATATTTCATATTCTTTTTCTCTGAAACTACTATAATGTCACGCGTTTTCATTGAAATACTAAATCTAAAACAGCGAGTGACTTGAAAAGAAACTGATACTTGATTTGGTTATAAAAGAACACTTTTAAGATTTCAAGGAAGAAAAAAGAAATCGAAATTACTGATTACTTTTCAAAGGCTTTTACTTGCTTACAGCTCTAAATAAAAACTTAAACGAGAATGGAATTTATTTAAAGATAAAAAAAAAAAAAACAGAAAGTGACGAAAAAATTTAGTCTTTTGTTTTTAAACGAAATAACAGATGTCAAACGAAATGAAGATAAAATTTTATGAAAGCAATAATAATAAAATTAAAATAAATTTCATATTTATTATTTCAAGAATAAAATTGTTCTTATCCAAAACATAGAATATTTACAAAAAAGTGAGCAAAAATAAAGAAATCTCTATGAAGTATTTTAATACAAGCAATTGAAAACTTCATTGTGTTTGTTTATACAAAAAAGTCCTAATTCATAATTGAAACCTATTTCTAATTTCAGACAAAATTTTCAGATAAAAAAAAAAGGCTAAAAAAGAATTTTTAGTTAAGGAATCATGATTCATTATAATTAAAATTAGTCTTTGTAAGCTGATTTTGAATAATAACAGAATAAAAATTAAAAAAAAAAATGTTTTTAACTCTCCAGAGTTTCCATTTCCTCTGTTGCTTAAATTTTATTAGCAATATTCTACATTCAATTTAAAACTCGTACTAATATGAAGTAGTAAAAGTAATAGAGAATAATGACTTAAGGGCAATTACGAAGATTTAATAATTTGGTAAACATGTAGATTATTTCAGGCTTAGTGGAAACTTATAAACATTTTATCATTTTTTTTCTATGAAACTTTTAATATTTGTTTATTTTATTTACAGCTATGTTCGAAAGTTATCTAAGTTTCATTATTCAACCCTCTATATCTGTTATCTGTAAATTAAACTGCTAAATCATACAATTCTCGGATTTCCGTATTATATCATTTATTTGTAACATTTAATTTTTCTTTTAGACTTTCTTCTGATGAATAACACTCGATTGGGTTTGACAGTTTAAACTGGGGGATGAAGAGGGACAACTTTTAATATGCTTAAAAACAATGCATCTCATGTATATTCAATAATTTATATTATGATAAGAAGTGATATTAAGGATCAGAACATGGTATTGTCTTATTCCGGTCAACAACACTTGTTATTTTCTGCCAAATTAATAGTTGATATTTTAAAGTTTCTACCGTATAATCGATATAAATATTAGTTTTAACAAGTGGAAACCGGCTATTAATATTAAAGTGATATAAATTGGCATCGAAGTTATGATTTTATTCCAAATTTTAAGTTATTTTTAAAGAATTATCATGTGATTGACATAAATAGCACTTCTCACTTGAGGAGACTGATAATCTATATTAATCTCAGTATGTAAATGTATGTTGGCGCTTTACAAAACCGGATCGTTCGATTTGCATCTACTAAATTTGACATGTGTATATTAGAGGCTGTAAATATGTATCTGGGAGTGATTTTTGAATTTTTAATTATAATTTTAATTAACTAAAAATAAAGTGAACTATCGGCAATTTTATGTTATAACTTCTGAAATCATTACAGAATAAAATTGTTTTTTGCATTAATATAAAGATTAAAAAATTATCTTTTAAATGATAGCAATGTTTTAACCTATAAATCAATTTTTGATTTGTAACGAATTTTCAAAGAAATACTTTAACCATGTTTTAAAAAAAATATTTTTTTCTCAAAATAACAATAAAATTTAATTTGCTCGCGAGCGTTAATGAGAAAAAATTAGTTTTTATTAACGTGTCGCCATAACTTAATCGTAGTTCAAATTGAAACATAAAACAACTATTATTTCAAATTAAAATTATTAAAAATGTAGTATATATATATATATATATATATATATATGTGTGTGTGTGTGTGTGTGTATGTGTGTGTGTATCTGATATAAGTGTATATTGAATATATATATATTCAAATTTTTAGTTTTAATTAAGACAAATACATTTTAATATATATCTTTTCAATAGAAACAAAACTGCTATTTTGTAAAATTTTATAATAGAAATAAATAGGTTAAAATGATTTAAATGAAGTAAATAATATGTTTTATGTAACATGTAATAAATGCTTTGATGAATGAAATAAGGGCTTAATGAGTCAATAAATGCTCTAATGAATTAAGAATGTTTTGCTTTTATTTAGATCCTCTATTCTGTGAATCAGATTAAAAAAATATCCTTGAAACATCAATATTTTAAATCAACAAAATCAGTCACTTCATAGAGAAATTTAGGAAAATTTGAACATCACTATTCAATATAAATATGTTTGAACACTACATCTATTTTCTCAAAGATGTTACCCAATTAGCATCCAGGAATACTTAAAACTAAAACCTAAAATTTTAAGAATGCTGATTGTTCTAAACTATTTTATTAAAAACATTATAAATTTATCAGATTTTAAAATGGAAGATAGAAACGTACATTTATTTACTTAATGCTGTGAATTTAAATTCATAATATAAAAATGAAACATATTAAATTTAGAAAGCTAGATTATTTTTATTATCTATATTAGTTTTAAGAGAAGTTCTCACCCAGGATTTAACAACTTCGGATATTGCACCCATTTCATTTATTTCATCACGCCTAGCATTTTCCTCTTTTAAGCATTAAAAAAAAAATGGTAATAACAGAAAATCTCTTTTCTGAGATGGAAAGACGGTCCCAATATAATTAATTATCTGGAATCAGATTTTCGTAAAGAATTTTTACGAGTAATTGGATTTATTTCTCATTGGAAAACTTAAAATCGAAGAGAATGAAATACGACAAAAACTTCGAATGATTATTCTAATGGATGTTCATCTCAAAACTCATCATAGAGATAATGGTTCTAACTATCAGAACTTTTAAGTATTTAATGAAGCATTGGAAAACTGCGAAATGATGAAATTGAAAATAAGGATTAATGGGATCTGAAAACCAGCGCACTTTCTTTTAATCTCGATTCAGACGGAGAATGTTATTATGGTCGGAAAAATTTATTTCAATGGAAAAAAATAGCAGAGCCATTTATATTACGTTAAAAGAATGAGTAACAGCTATTCTACCATAATTCCAGAATTCACATTCGGTGTTATTGAACTCATTTTTAATTCCAATTTGTAAGACTATATCTTTGTTTTTTTAAAAAATTATTCTGTTTCTGAAAAACTCATTTTGAAATGCAATTCATTTCACTGTTTTCTTTATGAAGCAATTTAGTTAAGCCTTAGTAAAGCCTTAGTTTTGATTTTTGTTTCATTGTAAAAGAAGTGAAAAATTACAGTGAAATGTTAGACTTATACAGGAAAGCTCAAGCGATTTCCCAAACAATTTTAAAGCTGTTTATTAACTCTTATTTTATTTAGAATTAAAGCTTCTTTTCTTTTAAGATTTAAAGCTGCTTATTAGTGAGCCAATTTAAGATTTTTCTTTGCAACTTATTTATAAATTTTATAAATTATAAGCTTTACTTTCATTATATTTTCCACCTAAAAGGCA
>JAPMOQ010048382.1:2779749-2804464 GCA_026543055.1 Argiope trifasciata
TATATATATATGTATATATATATATGGGGAAGTTTTAATAATTTTACATGCAATAATTTTTAAACTGAGTTCTTTTCAGTTATTAATCATCAACATTCAATTGCTTTTCTAGAGAATTCATTACTTTTTCACAAATTCACAATTCACTGCAAAATACTGCAATTAAGCGGTTAGTAGAAAAAATTAAGTCGTAAAAATATCAAAATAAATATTATCATTTGGAGTTAAATGAATTAAATTTCAGAATATAAATATACACCAAGAAAGGAATAGAAAGTTAGTTATAAAATTCCCTTTCTACAAACGTGAGGGAAAGTAAAAAATTAAGTATAATAAAAATGAAATCTACTTTCGCAAATTTCAAGCTCGCATGTGACAACATTATTATTTTTGAAGTTATTATTTGTCTCAATTACATTGGTTTATGTCCAGTTTAAATCAATTTGAAAAAATCACGGAAAGAATAAAATAAAACTATAATAGCAGATGATCGAATTTTCAAAATACTGTATAATCCGACTCTAAAATAGAAAAAAGCAGTATTATTAAAAGAAGGTCAACCTTTTAAAAACGCATCTGCTTTCAAAGATGCATACATAATTATAATGCAATACTGATAAAGGCAGTTAAAAATATATGCGATTAAAAGATCTTGATGAAAATTGTCATTTATGTTTTATTCATTGTCTTCGAGATTTCAAGCTTCAATTATTTGTTGCCTTCAATTATTCAAAACCTCCTAACATAAACAGGATCATGTTTAACATGATAATAATATAAAAGCATCAAAAAGAAGAGTAAGTAATTTCAAATTAATTTCTCAAGAACATAATCATTTGTAAGAATTACGTATCAAAAATATGACCATCAGGTTTAAATCACCTTTGTTTTGACATAATTTGTTTTCTATATCAGTTTTATATAGAACTCTTTTCAATTTGGGAATCGTTCAAACACAAATACAGTTCCATTAAAATATTAAACTAGACGTACAAATTTAAAGCTTGATTAATTTCATGTTAGCATATTTCTACTCAAGATAAATAATAGAAACTACTCTTAGGAATTTTCTTTGTGGAACACTAAACGAAGATAGAAGGACAAAAATCATAAAAAAGATTGAAATAATGTAAGAAGAAGAGGGAAAAATGTTTCCATATATAACCATGAGGCTTAAAATATGGCCATATATAACCATCAAGCTTAAAATATACTAAATATTATAATCTATACGAATATTATATATATATGTGAAAGTTTGGATGGATAGATGGATAGTCAATTGATAGTCAATTATGCCAGAACAGTTCAAAGGAATCGGAAGAAATTTATCACAAATGCAGATTATAGTCAGGAATAGAACGTAGGTTACTTTTTATTTCAGTTAATTGAGGGGTTAATTTTTTATTAATTAAAAGTTAACTTTCGAGCCAAAAAAATGAGGCCAAATCCAGCCAAAAATAAGTAAGGCTTCGTCCCCCCCACGAGTACTGAGGTTAGACTTAGCAGAATTTCGACAAATTATTTCAAACGATTCTGTTTTCTTGGAGTTTGATGCATTTAAAGACAAATGCTGTTAATTAATCGATCTTTTGGATTTATTCTGGAGAACTTCTAAGTCAAATTGGAACAAGATAAAAGAAATAAAAAATTTATAATCTGCATTGCGTTACCCTAACTGGTATAGGAAAGTCAGACATATGCGTTACGCCAACTGGCGTTGAAAGTTCGCTCGTTGTTGTGGACAACTGTGTTTTCATTTAAAGTAAAAGTTTAAAAATTAGGTCTTTAATACTGTCTCAATCTCGATCGATAAATAAAATGTATTTGACTTGATTTTAACGAAATACGGACCTGAATTTGCTGTTTTGTTTTATTTGGGGTATACAAAGCAAATAAATTGTTTTTATGTAAGTTGTTTGCTTTTGTTATTCAATTGCTTTTTTGTTGGTTATATATTTTTCATACATAATTATAATTTTAAATGTATCCTTTTTAGGTTAGTTTTAATTTTTTTGATTTGTCATTATTTGATAGTTTTTAGAAATGCCGAATAAAGGTAAATTTAATCTTTCGAAGAAGATTAATATTGCTCTGGCTATGAAAGCAGCTAGAAGTTTTGTTTGCAATTTTAGTGAGCACTTGCGGATTATCAAACCCATTCCAGATGTGGGGTAAATACAAGGAAGTTTTATCAAAAGATATGGCACTCACAATGAGCTAATTATTCACAGACCTTTGATATAGATTGAAAATAAAAAGATTTTCATACCTGGAAAATGTCTCACTAATTTTGGCCTACCCCCACTCGAGGGCTTACAAGAGAGGAATTACAAGCGATGCTACACTACCTTTGTTTTAGAAGTTCAGGTCAATGAAATTGCATTACGATTACCTCCCAGTGGCGTCAAGTCTATTAAACGATTCTGAACCGAGTAAATAATGGAATGGAGGGATTGTACTTTTTTGACGCATCAGGGGGTGTCGATAAGACGTTTGTGCTGAATCTCCTGCTAGCTCAACTCCACAAGGGCGGCAAAATAACTCTGGCTGTAGCTTCTACTGGCATTGCTACAACTTTGCTTAGTGGTGGCCTGATTGCTCATTCCATTTTCAAATTTGCGCTTATTCTTGAAAGGTAAGATATCCCAACATGTCACATCACCAAAAACAGTGACCGCGAAATCCTTTTGTACCAGTGCAAGCTATTAGTATGGGACGAGAGAGTACATAGGCTTTAAACCACAGCCTGTAGGACATCTGAGGCAAGCAGGCGGTGATGGGCGGTATCGTCATTTTGTTTTAGACAGGCCCTGCCTACTGCAGCAGTCGACCACAACAAATCCTGTTGATACTGCTACGTTTAGTGGTGGAGGGGTGGTCGGCTGTATGCAAGAAGAGAAGAAGAGGCCCTGCCTTCTGCTGATCAGACCCTCAGTTTTCATACATATACAAGGTTAGGTCCATTATACATCGAAATTCGTAATTGTGAATAATGTAATATATAAAATTCATTATTATATTTTATAACGTAACATATAAGATATATACATCAAATTCAAAATTACATTTGTTTTGACATAATTTGTTTTCTGTATTAATTTTACACAGAACTCCTCTTGTTTCTGTTTGGGAATCGTTCAAATACTAATACAGTTCCATTAAAATAATTGAAATATTAATCTCGACACCCAAATTTAAAGCTTGATTAATTTCATGTTACCACAATTTCGCTCAAGATAAATAATAGAAACTACACTCAGAAATTTTCCTTGTGGAACACTAAAGAACGACTGAAGGACAAACATTCTAGAAAAGGTTGAAATAATGTAAGAAGAAGAGAGAAAAAAAGTTTCCGGGCATTTCAATTTCAGTGAAATTCTTCTCCTCCAGCGATACTCAAGAATATGAGATAAAACAGATTGCTAAGCAAGAAAAAAAGTCAAGAAGTGCTAATTTTTTTTATCTTGCCTTCTCAAGTATTCCACTGTCTTACATTCATTTTAATTAATTGTTTCGTTGGAAATAATTCTTCAGAGTGTACTTCTCGTGAAAATAGAAACTTTAATAAGAGACAAAAAAAAAGTCTGGGATGATACGTCTAGAAATATACGTCTAGATATCTGGGATGAAACGTCTAGAAATAACGAATTTCAAATGTGTTTTTTTAAAGGTTGAACAAAACTTCTTTTTAATCCATAAAACAAAATGAAGAATTTCTAAAAACGTGAGTTTGAATTGAATTTAGAAAACTACTAAAGCAGTAGGCTCCTGAAAAAAAAAATCAAGATTCTAAAATGAAAAGGGCTTCTGATTGTAGCCACTTCTTTTATTTTTTTCAAGAATTTAACAAACAAACAAAAAAAAAAACGATCTAAAATTTTGTATAATCTAATTTTAATAGAAGAGCATGGTTATTCTTAGTTGAAATTTTTCTTAATAATTATTTACTGAATTCTAGAAGCATTTCTGGTTATTCTCTTTGAAAACTTTATTTAAAATTAACAAACAGCTTTCAATGCTTATATTCATTATAATTCATATGTTTATTTCATTACATCCTAAAAAAATAATTACATGTTCTTAATTAGGTAAGAACTTCTACTCTTTCTTATTAAGATACAATCGAACATAACATTTTGCATAAATTCTAAGTATTGCAATATGAATTTTTGTATTAATCTTTAATAAGCTATATAATGCATTGCCTTTTTAAAAATTATTAACAATATTCGGAAGGCAATTGTTATAATTTTGCTTCAAAAATATATTTATTGTAACTTAATTTTATAAATTTTAACTATAACCTTTTCTTTTCTAATAATTATGAATTTTTTAATTTTAATTTTGATCTTTTATAAAAAAGTATTCTATTAAATATGAATTTTCATAAAGGTAGGAGGCATAAAATAAATAATTTTTTTTGTTTGGTTAAAATAAAAGCGAAAATATCTGAAGGAAAAAGAAAGATTATTAAATTCTATTTATTTTGATTAATTTCTTTCACTATTTTTTAATTTGAAATATTACACTTTTATTAATACTTAATTAATATAATAATTTTTAAATTTTACTTTAATATTCAATTTATAAATATCTTTTCCAACTTTAATTGCATATCAAAGTATATTGACTATTTTCTTGCTTAAATTAAGTACTATAGAGGAGGATATGTAAATATGGATTTTTAAACATTTTCATTCGATGTTTGAGAAGATAGAATGTGTGATGATTTTTTCCTTGGTAGATTGACTGGTAGGGCGTTGGATTCGCATCCCTTGGATTGGGAGTTCGAATCCCGCGGGTGGAAGACCCTGTGTGTGGTGGCTGGAAAACGTATAAATCTGCCATGGCCACAAAATCCTCCATGTCGAGAGTAATACCATTGGGGGTACTGGTTCAGAGGTGATCATTCTCTGATCCAGGTCTAAGTTACGATCTGCGAATCAATGAATGAAATGCATGAAAGAAGTCCTCCCCTCAAAAAGGGTTATGACGCGTGAGTAGCTAACTCGTATTCTTGGCCTTAAATGGCACTACTGAAAAACAAGAGACACAAAAAATTAGGCTTAAATTCGCTGACTATACTTTGAAGTTTACTTTTAATAAAGTAATAGAAAATAGAAAATAAATAATATTTATAAGATTTGTGGTCAAAACAAAATTAAAAAATCAGCTACTGGCATGAAAATAATAAGAAATTAAGATAAATTAAATTTTGCAGAGTAGAAACTTTTAAAGGAATCATTACAGGTTAAAATATATTGGGAATTTCAATAAATTTGATTTACTTAAATATTTCTAATATTTTTTAATTCTTTATTTTTTTAAGCTTAAAATTTTATCAAAAAATACTTTCTGCCTTTAAATATACTATTAAAAGAAACATGTCAGAACATGATATTGCTTCCGCTTGAAATTTTCGCCGTCTCAAAATGTGAAGGCAACAAATAGTTGAAGTCTCAAAATACGTAGACGACAAATTGGTTATTTTTTTTTTTCGGAGTTGAGTTTCACTGTATAGCTTTTTAAATATCTATCTTCAGCTTATATAGTTTTATTTCGGGTCTATTCTCATTGTATAGCTTTTGAATTATCTATCATCTGCTGATGTAGTTTTTCCCTTGGAAATCACAGAGTTATTAACTAACTGATGCAACATTTTTTTAAAAAATATATGAAACAAAAAATATTGCTTGTTTAATCAATAAAGATTGTTGATTCAGGGATAACTTCAACTAATTAAAATAAGGTTAGAAGAAAATAATAAATTTCACATTTGGCGATTTATCGCCAACTAAAGCTACAACTTAATTTCGAAATTATACACTGCATGAATTCTTATGAATTGTTTTAATTAACTTGTCATTAACCAGTTTAAACTGATTTGAAACAATCACAAAACTATCAGATTATGCATGTGTGTATATTTAAAAAAACGATGTTTTTTCTTTCCACCTCAAAATCCTCCGAGAGCTCCAAAATTTTTCTTTCCAGGTAGAAAAATTGAACATGAAAGTTAAAAAAAAATTATCACACGGACACACGCATACAAAGTGAGAGGAAGCAATATTGATGTCTCGTGATTGTTTCAAACCCGTTGAAAAAGATAAATGACTTAAATTAATTAAGACAAACAATAACTTAAAAAATAAAAATGTTTTCACATGATAATTGGAAATTTGCGATAGTAGATTTCAGTTTTTTTGTCATATTTTAAAATAATTTTTAATACTTAAATTGTAATTTAATATTTAGAAAATAGAAATAAATGGTGATAATTATTTAATTATATTAAGAATTTGTAATATTACTTTCAACTTAGTTTCCTCAATCGTAAAGGAAGATCCATTGGATATCTTTTGTGGAGGATAAGCCTTTGTCAGTAAACTTGGTGATCATTTGACCATTTAGTGAATTTGCAGATAAAATTACAATGGCAAATATTATTTAAAGTAACTTCGAAGGTAAAAAATATCGTTCTCGTAAACAACAATTTCGAAAAATTTTTGGAGCTTGGAAATTAAGTATATGAAAAAAAAATTCTCATTTCTAGTGATAAAAAAAGAATAATTGTAAACCAGTGTTGGGATAGACAACACGATTTCACTAAAAGTGCAGTAAATAATATGTACTGAAATAAAGTTAATACATCCCTTTTAAAATTTCGTCTGATTTTGTATACTATCAGACGATAAGAGAGAGATACATATATATATATAGATCGTAAATCTGTCACGTATTTTAAACTTTAATGCATTTCGGCGTCTTTATTGATAAATCTAAGCATCATTCTGCATAAAAAGAGCTTCCTTTGATATTGTCAAATATGAGTATTACCATTATTTATATAATAAAATTCATATTCAAAGCTTTCATTTCTTTCACATA
Organism: Argiope trifasciata; assembly: GCA_026543055.1. Lineage (NCBI taxonomy): Eukaryota > Metazoa > Arthropoda > Arachnida > Araneae > Araneidae > Argiope > Argiope trifasciata. The sequence goes on from JAPMOQ010048382.1 coordinate 2,786,641, forward strand.
GTTTCATACAACTCTAAAACTTGGGTACGTATAAAAAATATGCAGACCTCTATAGCTATTACCACCATTGCCGTTTTGACCACGCAAATATTAACTTCAAAAGAATCTATTTTTAGTTCAGACATTGAAGAATTAAATAGCATCTGCCTTCAATATAATTCAAAAGGTTTCTTAACTATTTATAGTGGATTAGAAGCGACATCCATTAAAACAGAATGGCGACATAATAATATTGGCATTTAAATAACCATATTATCTATTCATAGTATTGTAATGGAAATAAAGGGATTGATCCCTAAGAACACATTAAGTTTACTTTATTCGTTATCATTTGAGAATTTCAAAAACTAGGAATTTTTAAAACACTGAGGCATTTTCCAAGAAAAGTGAAATTTAAACTGTTAATAGAGGTGATTTTTTTGCAAATAAATGTTCTTTTAGATGTTGAACTTAGCATTATACAAAAAATTTCTTTTTTTTATCATAAAATGACTTAAAATTTTTTTGTCTCTTAATGTAGTTAGTTATACTATATATATATATATATATATATAGTATAATTATTAAAAATAAATTTATTCAGTCATTTCGAAATTCAGAAAATTTCGAACCTCTCTCTCATAAGAATTTCGGTTAATTATGTTTCTAAAACAATTCCTTAATTTTCGATGCTTTTAAAAAAATTATCAACAAATTTATAATTTAATTTTTTATAGTCAGCAGTCAGCAGTTCATTTTTATAGCAGCAATACAGAAGCTCGATTCGAAGAGAAATGCACAAGGAAAAGATTCAACTTCTTCAAAATTGCTATATTCATTTTCAAAGTATGAATAGGTCATGTTACATAGCTCAAGTTCAAATAATTCGATCTATAGAGCATCAATAGATGCATCTTGATAATTACTAAAGTTAGGGATAGGAACAGAGAATAATAGAATAGAATAGATGGATAGAAAAATGAATAGATATATAGAGAAATAAATAAAGATAGAAGTAAATATAAAGATAGAGATGTAGATAGAAATTCGACTTAATATAAAACATATACAAATTTATGCTTAAGAAATTAAATACATTTTAATTATTAATTATTTTGTTCGTTCGTTCGTATCTTAAATTAATTTATTATTTTTGGAAAGTTTCATTTAGTTTGATTATTTCTTGTTATAAATATTATGTTAGATATATTTTTTACATTATCTTTAGAATACTATTTTAATTATTAGTCATTTATATAAAATACAAATATGAAATTTATTTATTGAATTATTTTTAGAATATCATGCATAATTTAAATATCACTTCTAAGAATTATTATATCTCTATTCTTTATTCTTAGAACTGTATTCCAATAAAAAAAGTTTTGATAAGGCTGAACTTTGACCTTTCACATTTGAAATAGAAATCATGAAATCCCTTTCATTACCCAGTGTCACCTTTCAAAGAATTTTTAAACCAACTTTCCAAGAAAAAAAAGATAAGAAATATCTGTTCTCCAGTATCTTTATCTTTCCGCACGCACTCAAACCACATTTTTTTTCAAAAAGAACGCGGCCTTCTTTTTACATCTAGTTTACTCCGATTGAAGCAAATAGTTTTATTCTGTGATTGGAAAGCTCCCTGTAGCGTTCACGGGAGTTTTTCTGTTTGAAATAAAAAAAAAAAGATTTCAAATTTAATTCGCCAACGTAGAACCCCGCACTTGTTCATCATGCAGCCTTCTTTCTCTCCTAAGAAAGTCGATTTACTCCCGAGAAAAGAGTATCTTAATTTGATCAATCTCAATCCCTGTCGCTGAAAAGGGTGGGGGATGGGGCTCTTTTCTTTTAACGCCCGATTTACAAAATAAAAGACAGTCTCTTTCCTTGCCAGCTAAATTTGCAATAAGGTAGGAACTCGACAAGTTAATCAAAATCTTTAAAGTGTCGCTTAAACTTCTTCTTAATATATACATAATATAATATATATATTCTAGGTTTTTTTTCATGTCTTTTCCAAAACAAGTAGAATAGTAAATTAACTATAACAACTTTTCAAACAAACCTTTACATGGATAAAATCAGACGTTGGAACGGGTTTGTAGGGAAAAAGAAGATCCATTTCCCTTTTGGAGAGAAAATAATTGAAATCTAGTATATTGACAGCATTGATCCTTTTTTTCTTATTTAATTTGCACTTTTCCCTTTTGCTGATGTATTGACAGAATAGTTGAAATAGGGAAAAACTACCTGAGGGCTCTTAATTACTTGAGTGCCAATTAGAAAAACCGCATGAAAGCTGATTAAAAGCCCATTATCAGAAAAGAAGTAATCGAGTAATTCTATATGTTAAGTGCATCTCACTACGATCTGATCCCCAATCAGTAAGTCTGTTTTATCAAGTTTGTATTCTAGTTAGTAATTCAAATATTTAAAAAGATTATCCATATATTTCTTTCTCATCTAAGTATTAGATGTTTGTATATATTTTAATCAGCGATACCTATTCGTGAATTATAATCATCATATTCGTGAATTATAGAATCATCGAATGTGAAATATCTATATAAACGAAAATCTTCAGTCACTTAGTCTGTTTTATTAAATTTGTAGCCTAGTTAGTAATTCAAATATTTATAAAGATTTATCCAATATTTCTTCCTTATTCAAATATTGGGTGCTGACATGTATTTAAATCATCGGTCTTTAGTGTTATCATTTTGAAAGCTTTCCATTTAGTATTTTTGAGTCATTCAATGAATAAAGACCGTAACATGGCGTTTAACAGTGTATGCATTTTCAGCCTTCATTGCCTTTTCTTTTGTTTGATTTTAAGAAATCTGTTGCTGAAGTGTAGAAGTTTTAGAAAAAAAAAGAAAACACTGGTATTTCTTTGTTTTATTTGCCAATTTCATCAGAGAGTGTAAATATCACAAAAATAATATGTAATTCATAAATTATGACAGTATATAAAGTATCACAAAAAGGTGTAAGCCACATCATATTTATTTAAATCACAAAAAAGTGTAAATATCATTATTGAGTCTGTGGTACAATAGCACATTTTTTAAATGTGATCTTAAAAAACATAGTGCATCAATAGTATTGTCATTAAGCCTGGAATGTAATTTTGTGCAAAAAATAACAGCTCCCGAAAATGCTCTTTCGGCATCTATGGTAGCTGATGGTTTTGTTAATAATGCGCAATATATTTTTTTTCACGTATTTGCCTCTAAATTTCTCATTTTCAAATAAATTATCTAGTCAGATGGTTTTGGATATAGCTGATTTCTTTATTCTATTTATGTTTGTTGAAATGTTTTCATTTATCAATAATTCTAATTTTTGTTCAAGACCCAATTCTTTTTCACTATCGACATTAGTGTCGTCCTAGTTTTCGATAACTGTACCGAATTCTTCTGCATGTGAATAAGTATATTTTTAAAAAATTTTACTATAAACTTGATAAGATTTGAACCTATTATTCTCTTTTCTTCCTTTTCATTTTCATTTTTAAAATCATTATAATTATGCAAATACAGAAAGATATTTTCTAAACTAATGACAAACTCACGAGTTTAAAAATAGATCTGAATATTACGCACTTTCCTTACAAGTACAATCTTGTTCCCAAAGACATGAATATCAGTCTACAAACTTGCTCTTGCGCAGTATCGCTCGGAGCTGTAATAGGATAGTTTTGATCCGCCTCCTTGGATGATTCACATATTTTATTACTTCTCTCAATTGTGCAATGCAACTTTGTAATACTCAGTTTAACTAATGTCGTTCGTAAAGGAGGAAAAACAAAAACTTATACTATTTTGCTATGTTGGCGATCCCTGAATATAAAGTGGAGACAGTTTAGAAAATTTCTTATAAATACCTAAAAAACTGTATTTAAATTTGTTAATATAGGTATAAATTTATACAAATGGTTCAAAACATCAATACTGCAATCCCTAATTGTACTAATATGAAAACTAGCATAAATTTTTAATTTTATGCTTGAAATTTTAATCTAAAAAATAAAGTGCGTAAGATAATGGAATTATCTAAGTGCCTTGGAAAAAATAATTATAAACATTGCAAGATACATTCGAATATCTTTTTCTGAAGATAAAGGAACATTAATATAAATTCGTTATCTAATATTATTTATTTTGTAATTGTTATAACTACCATTATATTGAAAATAAATGTTTTTAATTAATGTGACAGCAAAAAAGAGCGATTTTGAACAATCTAATAATGTTTCCTTTCTGAAGCTACTTAGATGCGTTATTTAAAAGTCTGAGTTTCCTTTTTATCTATAGGCACTTAGAGTTTCACATGAAAAACATTTTTTGATTTCCTTACTTATAAATTTCCTCAAAAAGGTTATTTTTTCTTAAGAGAAAATATTTCAAAGATCGATCTCTCAAAATCGGACATTTTTTTTTCTTGTACTAAAGAGTATAACAGTACATTCAGTCATTCGCGTTTAATAGTCAATCTATTTTTATCGTTGCTATTTTTCATGAAATTCAGAGAGGGAAAAAGCATGAATCAAAAATGACATTTTAATAGGATTGAGATATTTTTGACGTTTTATTTGAGTTAAAATGGCGTGATTTTTCATTTCATGGTGGACTTCCTTTTCTTATCTTCTCACAAACGAACGAATTAGTATCGATTTTTGCAAATAAAAAGAAGTTTGAACGAGTGAGTTTTGCGTTAAATGATTAGTTAAACAATCATGATGATGTGAGGATTCAATAAAATTACCATACCTTTGAAAGTGTACTTAACGAGCATGCCATCTGGATATCGTAGAATCCGATATCATTCGAACTCACATTCATGAGCATGGATTTATCAATACCGATGAATTTTTATCGATTAATATAAAGGAATGAGTTACCGATGTTTGTTAATAGTTCATGATGAATTTTTCTTTTAGAACCAGTCAATAATAATCCATCATTATAAAATCCAAATGCGAATTGGGATATTTCAAATTCATCTGGAAAAGGCATTATCTTCATATTCAATCATACTTTTGAAAATGTTAATTCAGTAAAAGCTCTATCGATTCCCTGTCGCTCGGAATTATTTAAAATTTCATTCATCTGACAAAACTAGCGGAAGTTGTCTTCCAAAAAATATTTAGCACATCTATAGAAATAAAAATGAATGTTTGCCTTTATGTCTCATATGAGCGGCGATACCGCTCATCCGATTCCGATAAAACTTGGACATCATATTGCTTAGTTATTATGTTAATTTTATAGGCCTAATAGAATCATTTGAATTATAAAAATATTTTCAGATAGTTTTACCGATCGATTAACAATGAATTAACCATCAAATAACTCGCCAAGGAGACACAACAGTTACAGTAAAGATGCTATATTGTAGCTAGAGGTTAATATTTCGTAGCTATTGTATGTAAATCCTATGTAAGTCGTTCTTTGAGGTAACAGTTTTATTATAGAATATGCGAGAAAGTTTAAGGGCAATCTGAAATTTTAATTAAAAATTTAATAAAATTCTAGTGTTTTTGGCAGTAATTTCTGAAAATATTATAGTATTTTTTAATATTAAACTTGACAATTTTGAACGAACATTAAACGAATCACAAGGTACAATAAATACTTCCTTTGATTACTATTCTGAAAGAACACCAAACTTTACAATTCGAAAAGAATACACAAGTAATTTAATGTATACAAAAATAAATATTTGTTTGTAGAACAGAATAATAAAAATATTATAAATACTTTTTATGCTTCTCCTTTATATATCCTTCGATTTCAATGAATGTATTGATTACCGACAAGAAAATAAATGTAATTCTTCCTATCATTCTTAGTTAAACAGGATAACCATTTTAAATTCCAAGCGATATTTCTAAGATTATTTCTTCTGCGGCAACAATCCAATCGTTTCCAATCGATTGAAATCAAAATTTGACACAGAACTATAATGGCAATTATTGTTGTTATTTATGACTGAAATGAGCGTCTCTTGTTTCTTTCGTAGCTTCAACTAGGGCCAAGAGTACGTCTTAACTATTTCTTGCTTCGCATTCGCTTGCCTAATTTCTTTTTACAGGGAGGCACATAAACACACCTCACCGAGAAAACACAGAAAAAGGATCATGCCGGAACTGGGGCTCGAACCACTGCGCCCAGATGACGGGAAAGATGCGCTTCCCTGATACCGGCACAGCTGCATTTATAAATTTATTTAACAAACTTTACATATTTAAATAATTTCATATTTGAGTTATCGCTTTTACATTCTTCCGAAATTATAGATCGATGGATGGACAATCTCTTGGTACATTTGGTATAACATATCGTATGTTTCCATAGTATATATGTTAAATATGATTACCGAATGTTATTCAATAGACCACTTTGTTTTGTAGTTTAGTTTGGTTAATTTAGTTATATTAACTTCCTATTATAAAGCAACGCTAGGGCTATTTTGGGACAGGCCTCGTAATTTTGAACCTCGGTTAAATGACGAAGACGACACTTGAGTTAGCACTCCTCTCTCCAAGCCACACAGCACCAATGGGAGGACATTTGACCTGACGAATTTAACATCCAACAGACCCCGGTTCTTTGGTGGAATCAGGTATCGAACCTGAAGGCCCTTTGTTTTTTAATAATCGCGTTGATTTATATTTGAACAACTAGACAGACATATTCTTTCTGAAAAGATCTTGCTTAAACTTTGATAGAAATATACAGATTTGATATAAAAACCATATACTAAATTTAATCCGTATATGTCAAAGCATTTTTGAATAATTTTTGTCACAGACAGACGGACGGACAAATAAAAGACCTTTTTTTCAAAAGTCTGCTTTTTATTCTCAGGAAGAACTTAATCATGAAGATACTATTTTAACTTGGAAGGATTTCTTCAATCTCAGTATTTTTTTTCTTTCTCTGATTTTACATTATAAAGGCTTTTTGCGAACTCATAATAATCATTTTGAAATAACATTCACGAAATTAAAGTGATTAATTATAATCATGAACACTCAGATTTCAGAAAAATTGATTGAGCTTCAGAGTAAGAAAAATATTAATCAAAAAAAAATTAAATATTTAACTAAATATTGTGCAAAATATCCATAATAAAAATGAATACAAAACTTTACATTTTTTCATGCATGCTTCATAAAATAGTAAACTTTATATATGTAGTATTGATTATAATTAAAAAAAAATAAATGTATTATAGAAGGGCGAAGAATAAGATATATGTATAGTAATTGTAATATTATATGAATTATGGTTTATATTTAAATACATTAATTTAATATACGCTACATATTAAGTGACGGATTAAAGTTTGAAAGACCTCAAAAAAGGATTTGAGGAATCCTTTTACTTTAAATATTTAAATAACCAGAAAAATTAAATTAAATATAATTCTCTTGCTTTTATGTAAATACTATTTACTACAATATGATTAATTTTTCATTTATAATTAATATAATTTATAATTATTATATATTTGTAATTTATTATTTATAGTTAATGTATAACTATTTTTTGAATCAAAAATTGAAATATTACTTTGATGAATGTAGTAAATTTTACCTACAGGTTTGAGTTTCTACTGTTCTATTAAATTTAGCATTTTAATCACAAGTAAATATTATTGGGTCTATTCTTTAAAATACAGTATTGCGTAGACTAAACTTTCACTTATATGAAATGTTGTTGGAAATAAAAAAAGGTTTAACTCCAAAATTCAGTTTATATTTAGTTAAGACTTTAAATAATGCATAAATGAATTGTTTTCTCTGTAGAAAGGAAGATAAAAAGTATTTCAACTGCTAGCCTCAAGAGGATGGTATAAAGAAAAACTATACACAGAAAAATAGCTTCAACAATTTCTTCAAATTATGAATTTCAAACTTCCAAACTTTTTAATTCTCATCTTACAGTATTTAGAAAATATAATAACTCTGATCTTGAACTTCATGTGAATTTTTTTAAATTGAGTCTTCTTCAAGGTATAAAATAAATTATGATAAGTCCAAAAGTTCCCAGTTGTTATAGAGCACAAAATTCTTCTTGGATATTTTTCAGTATCCATAAGGGAGTTAAGAAAAAAAATCTCATTACCGAAAAGAACCAAACATGTTCCTTATAGAAAAAAGTTATTAATAAAATCTTTAAAAAACTTTTCCACAGTCAAAACTAGATTTATAATTTTAAAAAGCCATTTATCTGTTTTAATACTAAAGTTACCAGCGGTTGCTAACTGAAAAAGCTCTTAAGATCTTTTTCACCAATTTTTGATAAAAATAAAGGAATAATAACGATATCGAGTATATAATAAAGAGAAATAGAAAAATAAATTTTCACTCATTTCTATTGTAAATTGATTCGTTTTCTTTTGTCGATACTGGATTGGGGAAAGAATCTAAATCCCAACAATTAAAGAAACTAAGCGTCGGCATTTTTTATCTCCAATTTTTTTACAGACAATTTTTGTTTTAATTAATCGTTTTTTTATTAAAAAAATCCTTCAATGTGCATTTGTCATTAAAACTGAAACAGTAATGAGCAGCTGAATTCACAAATCACAGAGATTAATACCCGAGAAATAATCAACTAAAAATTCTTTTTTACGTATTAAATATTGTGAGTTTTTGCGCTCCTTTAAATAAAATGGAATATATAGGATCAATTAGAGTAATTCGGAAAGAATTTTTCGGAAACTCTCATTTGCTTCTATTCCAGTATTTCTTGGGAATTTCAACTTTTTTAGAGAACGGAAATATATCTATATGTGTGCAAAATCATATTTTTGGAAGGCTTATTAAACAATTACATTCTCCAAATCTATGAATGAATTAATTAATTTTAAATATCACAACTTTCATAATTCTTCAATACTTTCCCAATTATTACAATAAACATGGGACTATTGGGAAGATACACTTTTGCTTCTTATCACAATAATGAACTGATTTGAAGAAAATATGTTTCTAATTTAAAGAAATTTTGCTTATTTTTTCAAAATTATTTTACCACATCTCCATTAGTACCCTAAAAAATGGTCTTTCACCGTTTTATAAGAAAATATATAATTTTTTCTAAGAAATATCGTATATAAAGTGTCATAGATGCAATACCTCAGTTTGAAGTAATGATTCACAATCATTCTATCTTCTATTTTGCCGAAAAAATCCGGAAAGCAAAGATTATAAAATAATTAAAAGGCTAAAATTATTTGAAAATCGAAGAAAATATATGATTTTAAACCTTGCTTTAAACTAAATAAAAACAAGTAGTTCACTTTGAAAATTATTTGAAATTTTTTAAAATTAAAATTATTTGAAAATGGCTAAAATTATTTGACAATTGAAGAAAATATATGATTTAAAACCTTGCTTTAAACTAAATAAAGACAAGTAGTTCACTTTGGTATTAAAATATAGAGCTTCCGTTTCAATAGAACATTCAATCGTCAATTGAATTAACTTTTATGGACAGCTAACTCGTTGAAAAAATCTATTTAGAAATGAGATATGACAGTATAGTCTTTATTTACTTCCTAGTAACTGTAAACTTTCATCAATCACTTAAAAAAAATCACGATTTAATCAAGAAGGTGTCTTTTTAACATGCCACAATCATCTGACCATCACCAACTTCATCAATCATCAGACAAATCGATTTCAATAATTCATTTTGACATTTAACATTACCGATTAAAAAAATTCCGAAAATTTAACAATGAATGATCCTAGATGTTTCTTTCTCCGATTTTCATCGTTTCTCCTTGAAAAAGTGTAAAATCATACTTTTTAGGTTGTCAATTTTCTTGCTTCATCCTAAACTCGATGGCAATCCGTATCAATTGTTAATAGTATCAAGTTTTCGCAATTGAAAAGAATTATTTATACCATCACACTGTAGATTAAAAAAAATATCACTTATTAATTTAGTATGAAATAATAAACATTAGCTCAATGCCAATACGTATCAAGTTATTATCAAGCCTCCTTTGGCGACCAGTCGATACAAAACTTTTCAAATGATTACTTTAGGTTTTTTAAAAGTTTCTTTCATCAGTATATTTGAGATTTTGCTTTTTTATTTATTTTTAAGCACATTTTGATTTTTAGAAATCATTAGAAATATTGAAGCATCAAAGAAATGATTTTTTTTAATTCTCTACTTATTGGTGCCATTCAGAGGTTTATTAAAATTAATTTATACTTAAATTAAATATTTTATTGCTATAAAAATTATCAATTATTAAAAAATTTGATTGCCTTACAAAAGGGAAATGATTACAAAATTTCATTTTTTTTCTAATATGGGAAATGTTAAATCAAATTTAAAAATGTCTAAAAAATGAAAAAAAAAAATGGAAAACCTCAGTTTCTGAAACGAATATAAGCAAATATGTATTCAGTTAACACAAAAATAAAATAAATCAATAAATGAAATCTACAATCACAAATTTCAAGTTATCACGTTAGAACATTATTACAGTATACTCCAGAGACACTTATTTATTTGAAAGGTCAATAAAAACAAAAGTATTTCAGTTATTGTTTTAATTTTTTTTATATTTGTGAATACAATATTCCATTTTTTCATACAGTTTTAAAAATGACATCGGTTAAATGTCGACTCCTATTGCACATACACTGACTTTCGCCTCCAATAGCACAACATATCACCCCTCTTCTTATTTAACTCCCCGTTCGGGAGTTTTTTCAAATAAGTAAGCTTCTCTGGCACACTCTGTATTTTTCAAGTTATTATTTGCCTTTATTAATTTCAGCTATTATTTGAAGTTTAAACCGATTTGAAAGAATAACGAGACTTCTCTATCTGTCTCTATCTCCCCTTCTCACTATATGTAGAAGGGAAATTTTTTTAAACTTTCATTTTCAATTTTTCTAGCTGGCGAACAAAGTTTTGGTGTTCGATCGATTTTGAGATGGGGGAGGGAGCATCGTTTTTCTAAACATCAACGAATTTTAACAAGTCGGTTTAAATTGGTTAATGACAAAAAACAATTAAGATAATTAATAAGAATTGAAAGAATGTAAAATTTGGAAATCAAGTTGTAATTTCAGTTGGTGATAAATAGCTAAATGAGACAACCTTCTGCATTATTTTCTAATAATCCTATTTTATTTTGTTGAAGTTATCCCTGAACCAACAATCTTTATCGATTAAAAAACAATATTTCAACTTGTTTGGTTTATTAAAAAAATAATTTGTGCTCGTTAGGCAATAACATTGGAATTTCCAAGGGAAAATTTACAGCAGCATGTGATAGACAATTCAAAATAGATAATTCAAGAAGATAAGAAATATGAAAGAAATAATAAGAAATAATAAGAAAAGTTTTAATTTTTATGTAGAATATAAAAATAACTGTGGAATCTAAAATAGATATCATACAATATGCCACAATACGAAACTTACTTTGGATTTTTACTTTTATATTGTGCAATGTAGGTATACTTCGATGCAAATATTCATTTCTAAAAGACTGGAAATATATTTGTGTTAATTTTTAAGCTGCATAAATTAGATTTAAATTTAATATTTATTGTTACAATCCTTTAACAAAAAGATAATTACAATATTTAAACCAAATCTTTAATTCGTGTAACTAAGGACTAAGTTAACATTAAATTTTTATAATTTTTCATATTTAAATAGTTTGATTGAATTTTAAGTATTAGGCTTCGAATAATCTTTGCTTTGCCTCAGGTGATAGAAGTCATTGTAGTTTCCAATAAAATATCATACCAGAGTTATGATTAAACATTAAAATGGAGTATACTGTAGAATATTGTAATATTATATGGATAAAATGGAATTTTCTTTCAATTTCCAACACAATAAATTATATCTTTTATTGTTTCAATTCGATTAAAAGAAACATATAATTTCTCATTCGAAGTTTTATGTATTTTCTATGGAAATAAATTTAGCAAACAACAGAATGCATGATTATATATAGGTTATTTTGTAACAATAAAAAGAGGCAAATTTTTTTTGAATTTCTATTTCAGTTTTCAGTTTATATAAGAAAGATGATTAGTTTAGATTTTAAAATAGATGTAAAGATCATAAATTGCATCGAATTCTTTCCCTTTCTTTTGAATACAAATAGATATAAAAAAGTAATATAACCGTTGTATAGATCGTCAGATAAAGTAAAGAAAAAAAAAAGCGAATAAAATTGTATTTTTTCCGCATTTATTGAAGTTTTATGTATATTTCGGAGAAATAATGCAAATAGCAAAGCCTTATGGGCATTCAATATATTTTAAAGGCATATATTTTTCATCTCTAGTCCTCTCATATTATTTATTTAAAGACAGAAGATTCTTTTGGAGAAAAATGGAATTAAAAAATATCATTTGCTAGAAATGTAATGCAGTAAAACATCTAGAATTGGTAAAAAGCAAAAGTTGTTTCAGATGAAGAATTTTAGTAACGTGATCATGTACCAAATTTCATTTATCTAACTCGATGTGTTTTTGAGTTATTGTGTTTAAGTACATTCAAATTGACAGATCAAAAGCCGATCGAATTTTTGACTGATTGGGGTTCCAAATTTGATGTATGGTTCTGCATCTAAGATGTAAAAATTCTGAATCAATTTTCCTTCTAATTAATTTTTTATGTTTTTTCGTTATTCTATTTAGTTGCTCTCGAGCTAATAGGCAGTCAAATTTCTTTTTAATGGTTTTGTTCAAAATTTGAAAGGAATCTATTCATCTATAGTATTGGGAAAGCATATCGAATTTCAACCGTATAGTTCGAAGTGTTACTGTGTTACATACATAACATATATATGATTCAAAAATATGTTTTTTAGACTTGTCATAATTTTAGGTCCGAATTTTTCAACGATGACAATAATTTTTCAATACTTTTTTTAAGGGAAAGTAAAAACTGGCAAAATGAAGCTGGTGGTTGAGATTTGTTTTTTCTACGTACTTTAAAGATAAAAATTTTCCAACATTTTATCCAAAAAAATTATGATTATAATTACATAAAGTGTAGTGGCAAAGTAACTATTTAGTACCATGTGGGATTTTGTGACAAATAAAAAAATGCTTTCTTTTGAAATATACTTCTGATGTAAGAAAATTAAACTGGTAAATGAAATTTGTATCAATTTTTAACACACACAAAATTGTATGTTTATTTTTATTTTTAATTTAAATTTGAATATTTTTTTGTTTAATTTTTATTGTAACTATACCACAATTTATACAATCACACTTATGTATCTCCACTAATTTGAATCTATTATAAAATATATGAACTAGTAATTTTTTTAAATAGAAATTTTATAGCGGTGAACACTTACACGAATGAAATTTGGTTTTATCTAACCATTAACGTATCTGAAAAGATACATATAAAACCTTCTAACAAATTCTGATTAATTTGTATTTAAAACAATTAATGAATAAGCGAAATATATCTTTTACGATAAATTTAAAGAAAGATATTTGATTTACATTTGTATTATTTTAAAATTCCTAATCACTGAAGTTTTCATTCTGTTTCTTCTATGAAATAGAATATCCAGAGGAAAGAAAACGAGTCTCATAAGAAACATAAAGTCAAACAGGAAAAACGACGTGAAATGAAATTTTTGCTCCATCATCTGTTTTTCTGACCTACTTTCGCATTAACTAATTAATTTCTTTGAAATATCTTCTCAAAGCTGTACTCTCCTGATAGAAGAAAACATAATGAAAATTTAATGCAGCATATGGACAAGTTCAGGTTACTCTGGTGTAAGTTATATTTGCTTTATATCCTGTTTAATAATGTAATATAATTTTGAAATAAATTCGAGAACAAAAGTATTATTAAATTATTTTATGTGGGTAGGACTCACCTTGATGTAAATTTAACTTACTTATTAAAATCAATTGAATTTCTAATATGGATAGGATTTTTAAGTAAACATTTATTTTTGAAAAGGAGTCAAAATGACTTAGAGCATTATTGCTTCAATCCATCCTTGAAAGCTTTCTAAATACAATTTATGAGAAAAACTCATCTTTAAATGCCCTTTTTTATAATTATGTTAATATATATGTACTTTTTTATAGGCCTTATCATGTGAAAGGAAAGAATATCATGAAAACTTTTGTTACCTGCCATTTATGTCTATAAAATGTACAAAAAATAAGAGAATTAAATTGAAATTAAATAACGAAAGAGCAACTTACTATTTTTATGTCTGGTGTGTATGTCTAACTGATCATTATTTGCCAGTGATATCTAATCAGTGTTATTGATAAGCTACCATTATATTGCACATATACTGATAAAGAAATAAATTTGATGCGCAGATTTTGCAATGCTTCATCACATTTAGGGGAATATCATTTGGAAGATAAATTTTAAAGTAACGAAAAATTTTATTAAGATGAAATGATTTTATTTTGAAGATAATTTTAATGTAAGTGATTTTAAGAACTGCTCTAACTGTTTTCAGTTTATTTTAAAGTAAACCTATGTCCTTAATTACTTAAGAGCATGAGTTTTTTCATTTTGCAGACAGATTTCTTGAAATCTTCTTGAATTTTTGTTGAGCAATTGTTTGCATAAGATATCAAAAGCATAAAATTATATTAAAAGCTATGTACAGTTCATTAAGTAGAATAATTACATGGATGTCCTCAGGATATTAGGCATGTTTGATATCGATAATAATTTTCCAGTTAATATTAATTAATAAATGAACCACTCTTAATTATCAAGTTTATGAAGTTAAGCTATTTTTTCTCAGATATAGCACGAAAATCAAAAGTAATTTCTAGTAACACGGCATTTATATGATAATAAACAGACAACAAAGTAAATCATTTACAAATCTCTCTTTCTTCACTGTACCACTATATCGAGTGTTTTGAGTTTGAATTCATCTTTAAAATTATTGTAAAGGGATACGCAAATGTAAGAGATATCGGTAATATATAAATTTTTTTTTAATCATTCGTGGCCTTTCTTTAGACACATTCACAAATAACATTATAATAATCACATAATTTTCTTTTTTTTTTAATGGATATTTTTTTATCTTTATAGTTTTAAGAAAAGAAAAAATAAATAAAATTGGAGTTTATAAAACCTCCGTATTGAGCTTCATTTAAAGAAATATTCTCATTTATACTATGCAAAAACACGATGAAAATATTTTGTAGAAACTTGTGAATGAATTATATTTTATAAATGAATGAATATACTTATTATTTATTTGAAAGCAAATAAACAAATAATAAAATTAGGAAAATAATATCTCAAAACCAAAGAATTTTGATTTCAGTTAAAGTTTTTTCATGTTATAAGGCTAAATAATTTATATAATTAATTATATAATCATATATTATGTTTAAACAATTTATATAATATTTACAATTCATATAATATTGAATGCATTTCTAATTAATCTAAATCTTAACTGGTTGTGCTGTATAAGAAATAAAGATAGAATTAATTCTTAGTCTTCATACTGATTATACATTTGCTTAGATCTCAGCTGATTCAATTCTAGCCTGGTATACAAAATGGTCATTTTGAATCGTTAATCATATATAAATTAAACCTAACACATGTACCGATACTTTTTACGTTTTAAATAAAATATTTTTAAGATTGGATGAAACATAATTAATTTTTGAGTATAATATTTTCGGAAATTGTAATGTATAGTTTATTATATACTCTAATGTACAATTTTTGGCACCAAGTGTTACATCTTCTTATACAAGCGAGCTCATTAAGCTTTTAATATAAATATTGGAGATTATGTATGTATTGCTAAATCTAACTACTTAAAGTAGAGGTTCTTATAAAATTTTGATACAATGAATTGAACTGAAAATTATCAAAGCAACACAAAATAAAAGTTGGTTGCTTTAAATCCAAATTCTTAAAAAAATTAAAGATTTTAAATTTAAGATATTTTTTGTAAGACGTTTATAATGTACGTAGTAAATGCACATATATAAGACCAGTAATTTGATTTTTAGTAAATATCTAGAATGTAATAGTAATAAAAATTAATTATTAATTAAAAAAATGATGAATTCTAATTCTAAGAAAGCTGTTGTTACCTAAGAATATTACATTTTTCAATACTGTTTTGCTTTTCAAAGTCATGGGAAATATTTTTGTGGGCATTTTTAATGAAGATGATTTTTGCTTTTTTAATATCGGAAGGAAAAAAAAAACAGTGAAAGAGATTTAATCAGAACCAATACCTTTCGGAACTCTAAGCAGCAATTTAAAGGAACCCCACCCACAAAACAATCACTGATATTTAAACTAGTCCATATGTTGCGAAGAAACTGTAAGTTCTCCAATATTTATGTACTTTAATTCTTAGAAAGTCCTGTAAAATAGAATGAAAGAAGAAATGATTTTAAATGAAGGAAGGATATAGGCATACACCGAATCTATTTAGAATTTCAAGGATTTATAAATAAATGTTATTGTATCAAGAAATCAAAATCAAAGATTTATTGCCAGACATATTTAAGGAAATTATTATCAAATGTAGAATATGTTTTGATTTACTTAAAATACGTTTTTATGGGCTTTAATAGTCTCATGCAATCGCTTAAATAATCGCAATATATGACATATTACGAATTCTTTTTCAAATTCTCTTTTACAGAAAAGGTGCTTGAATTATGTAAAAGAGAACACAAATTTTATAAGCACGTGTATGTGGAGAAACATTAACTCCCTTTTATCATCAACTGCAAATTTTGAGATAGTGGAGATACAGACGCCATTTGTTGTTGTAAAATATTAGTAATTCTTTGATTTTCATGTAAATTAAAATATTCTTAAAATATAAAAATAATAGAATAGACTTAAATCAACAGCAATGGTGCTGGGGAATAAATTATAAACTTGTTGAGCTAAAAGTGAGAGAAAAACAATTTGATGATTAGAAACAGAATGAATTTCAAATTTAATATCTGAAAATGCCTAACAGAGTAAGACATCCCTTATTGCACAAGTGTAAAAGATAAGGATAATTATTCAATAGTATAGAAAAGGTTTAAACGAAGATATTGCTCAATAGTATAGAAGACATCTCCACACTTGACGACTTGAAGAAATAATTTTTTTTCCGCAATCTTTTCAGGGAAATTAATGTGCTGTAAACCGAAGATAATTTGAGTCAAATTACCTTGAAGAGGCCAGAAATATATTAAAAAATTATTTGGAGCATCCGATCCAGCTAAAAATTTTCTCACAAATTTCCTACTAAATATTTCATTCCCCTTCCCGCCCTCTAAAATTGAGCTCCTTCAGAAGTACGCGAATGCTTCATATGGTATTGGCGAATTAATGATAACAAAAATAAAGTTCTTTGGAACGAATCTAGAATTTTTATTGAAACTATCATGCGATAATTAGCTATTTGCTTTTGTCGATTAATTCCTTGTTTGCGGTGAATACACAAATATATATACATGTAATTTTGAAATAAAAAATATAGCAGAGACATCACTATAATTAAAAGATCATATTCCAAATTTCTTTTATTTGTCATTGTGATTTTGAGTTATTAGCTTTACACGCATAAAACAGTATAAATGATCAATCATTTGACAGATTTGGTATAAAATATTACATGAAATATATTTTAGTTTCTTATCCTATGTACTAAATTTTATCAATTTAGATACTAATGATGATAAGGATTTCGATTATTTAATATGACTAATTCTATTTATCTAGTAAATTTTTAGGGTCATACAGGGTGGCCCAGAAGTCACTTTACATTTTGAAAATTAAATAAC
>JAPMOQ010048382.1:2814464-2843640 GCA_026543055.1 Argiope trifasciata
CTACTTTATCTCAATCAAAATTTAAATAAATTGTGAAATTAAGATATAAAATGGAATATATATACATTTTTTTCGCTATCTACTATTATGTATTAAAGAAAATATCGCAGAATAGAACATAATTCAAGGAAACCTAAATAAAAGCCTAAGAATTTCGAAGATTCCAAATATTCTTCGGAGATATTTTATATTTTAGAAAGTGGCATCATTCATAAAATTGCCTTTGTTAATGAATGAAACACTGTTAACTTTATTCGCTGCTCTGTTGCTTCTATTTTTATTAGTTAATGCCTGGAAAAACAAACGACTAATAAAGCCACTTTTCAAGCTGTTCAGTTCAAGGCTCAGAGTCATGCTTCCAACTTTAAAAGTTGTTTAATTTCTCAATACAAAAGTTTCTACTCAAGAATAATAATTGTAACGACTCTCGAGGTCATTGTTGATGGATACTCGAGAATGAGAGAGGGCAAACACTGTGAAACAAAGCAAGACGGGAAAAAAGGTTTCAATTCTTTTAATTTTTGGATGAATTAATTTCTTCTGGCTATACTGAAAGAAGAGAAAAATAAGAAAAAGACCGAGAAATGCATCTTTTTATTCTTCACTAGTGCTGCTTGGGCTCACTTATGTTTTAATGAATTGTTTAATGAAACGTTTTTCTAGAGAACAATTCCTCAAAGTGCATTCCTTTTTGAAAGGGAAATGGTAATGAGAAGTTACAAAGCATTAAATCAATCTGAGTAGAACTTTACGTATAGAAATAAACTGAAAAAGAAAAACTTTTGTTTATAAAAAAAGCTTTTTTTTACGCTCGTGTGTGTGTTTGAAGTGTGCAATTGTGGTGGACTTTATGTTTAGGATCTCTGAGAATATAAAAATAAAAAGCTGATCATTCTTTATGTTCTAAATATAGATCAATATCCACAGTTATATTAGGTTGAGGTAGAGGGATAACACCTTTATTAAAGAGTATTTAAGAAAAATTTAAAAAGATTGCTTGGTTTTCTCAAGAACAATTCCTCAAAATGTACACCTCTTGGAAATGATGGTAAGAAACTATAAAGAACTTGGAATAGAATTTTGCATATAGAAAGAAAGAGAAAAATATTTTGGCAATACTTTTTAAAAAGCTTTAACTTATATACGAAGTATACAAATGGCAGGACTTCATGTTTGAGACTTTGAAAATAAAAGGCTGCGCATTCGTGAGATACATGGTGTAGTTCAATGACCATAAATTTATGCAAGTCAGGTAGGGTGACAGCATCTTTCTTAGAGAGTATATATGAGATTTTAGAAAATATCGCTCCGGTTGATTTTTTTTCTCGCTAACGAAATATACAATCAATAAAGTATTTTAATCATCAAAATGTTTGAATTCGAGATTTTGAATTATTATAATTAAAATGTTCGATTCAAAAATGTCCATGAGTCCTAATATCAGATTTTCTGAAATTGGGAGATACATTTCGTTCGCATGTTTGTTTATGAATGTGAAAATTAGAAAACGTTTCCAGCCAAACCGATAAAATTAGTTTGCTTTTCATAAAATTTGTACTATTCTAACAGATTTAAAAAATCCTATTCGTCAAATATCTAGTTGTGCTGTATCAGTACTAGTGAACACAATAACTTTAAAAGGCATAAAACAAGACAAATGAAAATTGATAGGCTCAGAAGCTAAAGTATGGATTGTATCAAATTTGGAACTGAATCTGGTATAAGATTTATCATTCATATTTTGGTACGGAACAACCTAAATATATGAAATATGGTAAACACTTTTGAATTTCAATGTCAAATAAAAGTTCTTTTCAAGTTTTTATCGAAAATTTTCAAAAGTTTGAAGATTTATCAGTTCTAATTTTTGCATGCATGCTAAAGTGATAAAATTGCAATGGTGTAAATAAATGGAGTTTAGTATTTGAATTTGTACCCACAAATGCAATTGTCTAATGATTGATTTAAATAGGACAGGTAAAAGGAGTTAAGAATTGTTTTGTTATTGTTTTTTTTACTACATTGCAAACTAAACAACTGTCACGTGAAGGACTTTGAAAAATAAAAATCTGAGCTCATGAAAAAAACATAGCTTTATACAATTTCCAGTCTTATGTTGCATGATAACATCTCCATTGGATATTTTTTTAATGAAAAATTTGGGGAGTTAATCGGTATATTTCTTTTCTGTAGTATAAAGCGTATAAAAAACAGCTGGACAAAATTAGATATATACAGCTGATGCTGAATATAATCAAAACCACTTAATATAAAGTAAAGATTTTGCTTTTATATCTAAAGACGAAATCTAGTTAATAAGTTTTTTTTGGGGATGAGATTTTTGAATGAGCTAAAAGATGATTTAATTCGTAATCTTAATTAAAATGTATTCATATGTGCTCTTTTTTCAATTTTTTTTCTATCTTCAATCGGCATTAATTTTTTCATTCCCTTTCTTATTTGAATCAAAATTAATTTACTTTTGCTTTTGTTTTCATATAAAAACGTAATTCAAAATTATAACTCGAGGAAGCATTCTACACAACTTCAATTTTAATTAATTTAATGAAGTGCATCGGAAAAATTAAAGTTCACCATTCCAACTATAAAAAAAAAAGATTTTTTTAACTTTCAAAAATAGAAAAAAAAGATCCTCAATTTATAGATTTCTTCCCCATTCCAATTATTTTAATGATGCAACAAATTTTTTCCAAAAAGAAATTTGATAATAAAATTTTGAAACATCTGAACACAAAACTTACATAGATTATCTCAGTACTTCTTATAATAATAAAATTTCTTGAGGCATTTTCTATCCCTTTTGAAAAGTAAAAACGGAAGTAACAGAAGAAGATAAAAAAATTTGTAAGCATTTTATTCAAAATGATTTCAAATATTTGTCCACTTGAATTTCAACATTATATAATTAAAAAAAACTAATTAATTTTTCCAATACTTTCTTTCTTTAATCCACCATGCCATTTAGCGAGTCTTATTCCAAAAGCAATATTTTATAATTACCTTTGTTTTTTGATTGAAGGATTTTATTTTATTTCTGATAGGGTTAGTCAAGCATTTTTCTTATTATTGTTCGTAATTCCAAAATTAATTATTGTAAAATAAAACTGTAAAGGTTCACTGCTGTAGAAATATGTCTTAAATTTGTGTAGGAAATATTTTAATGAAAGGAACATTTTCTTATATTGATTTACGCAAACTGAGTTTTTAATTTTACAAATAATTGAGAGTTTCATTAAATTACGGTTTTCAACACCTATAAATATATAATGAATAATTATATAATTATTATACATTTACTACCAAATCTAGTTCCCAGAACTGATATTCATGGAATAAAAGTGTTCCTGTTTTACTTATAGTTCATCTCGGATAGATTTATTTCTGTACACTTATAAATAATGCTATGAGGATTGATAATAATTAACAAAGGATTTAATTATATTAAATTGAAAAATATAAATACGCAAAGATACTTTGTATTATTATCGTTTAAACGGATTTCTGAAGTATTCTCTAAATCTAGAATTGTATATGATTTTATTAAAAATAATTGAATAAATAAACCATGTAAGAAAAAAGAAAAATAACCACAATTTGTAAATAAAACAGGAATTATGTATCTTTAAATGACTTTGAAGAACCTATTTCAAAGAATTCTCTACAGATTCCCAAACTCTTATTTCTGAAAAAATTCGATAGTTTTTGATTTCTAGTAAACAAATTATTTAAATATTGAATGCTGTAATCAAAAATTGAGGCCTCCAATTTTTTATGACTCCTGATATTTCATATCTCTTTGAATTCTAAAGCTTCATTTTTGAATTATTTTGTTCTGCTTGCTGGGATAGTAATTTTAAAGTTTCAGAAAATTTTACTTTAGTTTGTCATTTTGGGACCTACATTGTAAATCCCTATTAAAATTTAGGTTCAGTCAATCGATTAATAAAGATTTCCAAACCTATTTTTCTATTTTCCTTAAAAAGAAGACAAATATCAATATTGGGGGATAATCAAGGCTGTATTATCAAATAGGTAAAGTTTGCTGCTGTTTAGGGCTCCTTCAACTTATTTTAGCTGTCCCATCTTTAATCTGTTTTGCTTTATTCATATTTGGTTGAGGATTATCTTGTTGAATTTTGTCAAACAAGAAAAATTTAAATTTCAGAGCATTATCCTTGAGAACATTTTTAATTTCATTTACTGTATGTCTAATTTCGTTTATTTTTAAGTGAGTGCCTTCCGAATGACCTATGGCACAATTTGTATTATTATATTAATATTATGAAAAAAGAGTTTATATTATTTTGTGTAAAAGCATTTTTAAATTTATAAACAGATATATAATTGAATCTAATCATCTTGTTGATGACCCCTGAAGGAAAATGCAACGTTACTTCATTCAGTCATAATGCTGTTTAAAGACTTCTTACATTTACTTCAGTTATATTAATGTTCCGTTTTAAGCAACACAAGTGCTATTTTGGGACAACCCTTCACTTTTGTATAGCAGTTAGATGACAAAGACAACACTTAAATTCGAATTCTCATTTCCAAAGTTCAACACCACATTAGAGGGAGGATGAATTTAAAAACCACGAGACCAATTAAGACGGTTCTTTGGTGTATAGCAAGACTGAAGTCCTCTGGTTGCGAATTCGAGATTTTACAACCATCACGGTCCCTGCTTCTTACATTCTATTAAAGCTAATAAAAAATTACATTTGTAAATTGGGGAATTTATTAACATATGGAAAGAAATCTAGTTCTTTTGGATTTGCCATGACATTTGAATGTTTATTTTCTTATTTCCTACTTCTGCCTTCTTACACATTTAAGGTTATTTACATAACACAACATCATTTTGATGTCTCGGTGGCTCAAACAGAGAGTTATCAAACCAGTTGAATAAACACAGGATGGGAGGGGAAATAAAGAAGGAGCCATTTTGCCTAAATATACAAGATTTCGAAATAATGGAAATAATTGAGGATATATCAACACTTTTTTTGTGATTTAAGTTGTTTAAAATAGTTAATAATTATTATTTATAGAAGAAATATATAAATAATTATTTATTGAAGAAATGATATATTCTGTACGAAGTACTAAAAAGTGGGCCGAAAGTATTCAAAAACTCGAAGGTACTTAAAAAACACTTTTTATAAATAGACAAAATTTTGATAGTCATAGTCTTGTCTGTTTGGTGCTATGTATGCACTTAATATTAATATTGGAAGTATATTGACATGGTATGTTATATTTCATTTATTTAAAGATACTATCAGAAGTATTTTTATATATTAAAATGTGATATTTTATAATTATCGAGTTACTTTTTTATTGTAATTCAGATTGTCATCATTTTATAGAATAAAAATAATATTATTATAATAGAAATAATAATAATATCCAAATTAAATAAATATTGGAAGAATCAGGAAAGTTATGTTTAAAAGAAAGATTATTATTAATACATTAATTGGAAAAAATATCACTCTTCAAATCTGCTTTACCTTTCATTCTTTGATTATTATTTAAATTATAGATAGTACATTTTTATATTAAATTTTAAGCATATTTGTGTATTAAACATATTAGTTTCCAAAATAAAGGAAAATATTTTTTTAAAATAAATTAAATTTAAGATCTAAACTACTTAAAGACTACAACACCCATCTTTTATAATTCAGAAAGCAGATAAAATGTTTAGCTATCGAAAATAATATTCATACAACAAACACTTCATGGTAAGTCATTTTAAAGTGAAAAGATTCTGATGCATTTTATATTACTGTATACAAATATATTTTGAAAAACAAAGTTTATATATTTTACTCTGAAATGTAAATATATTCAATTAATACTTTTTACATTTAAAAACAATTTTTCAATTTATTTAGAATACCTTGAATAAATACAGTATAATCAACAGATCAATTTTCTATCCACTTTAAGCTTAACTAATGGAAGGAAAAAGCATTACTTTATCCTTTCAGGATGCTTAGAATAAAGTAATTAATTTCATCAGAATATTTAACGATTAGTGCTTTGAAATCTCTTTCATGCTAAGTAAAACGTGATTTCGAGCAATCGATGGAACACATTAAGAAACTCTGAAAACATGCTGCAGTTTTGGAAAATTCTTGTTTCAGACATTAATTAACTTCCTCCCCCCCCAAGTTTATTTCTACTCTTAGATCTTGAAGTTGAACTTTCATTTTTAAAGTTTTACTTTGAGTTTTTCTCTACTTTTTCGAAAAATTTATTACTTTAAAACCTCATTGTTTGTAACAGATTTGAGAGATCTGTAATAGATTTTTAACAGAGATAGCTTGACTGTGCTTTAACTTCATTTCCTGCTGAAACGTAGATATACTTTGATTTCGAGTGACAAGAGAAAATTTGCTCTTAACTTTATGAACTTAATTGTTAAGCGACAGAATATTTGATAAAGAAATGTTCAAACTTTAAGAGTTGATATTATGTACCATTTTATTTTAAATTAAAAAAACCCAATAAGAAAACAATATGTTTTTTTAAATGAAAAAAAAAGTGCTCTTAATTTCATAAACTTAATTGTTAAATGACAGAATTTTTGATAAAGAAATGTTCAAGCTTTAAAAGTTGATATAATGTACTGTTTTTTTAAATTGAAAAACAACAACAACAAGAAAAAAAAGTTGCTTTTAACTTTATAAACTTAACTGTTAAACGACAGAATCTTCGATAAAGAATTGTTCAATCATTACAAGTTGATATAATGTACCATTTTTCTTTTTTAAAAATTGAAGATTACATGAATTTGTTATTATAATTTTTTTTAACTGATTATTCTGAAATGAAAAATATTAAAATCAGTTAATCTTAAAAAATATTAACCCTTAAATAATCTTTCTTTAAAGAATTTCTTGTAACGAAAACATATTCAAGAAAAATAACACTAAAACATACTTCTTGATTCTTTTTTACATTTTCTTAAAAATCATATTGGAAAAATACAAGTAATTGATGAAATTTTATAATCCTTGTAAGTGCAAGGATACAGAAAAATGGAAAAAATAGGTAAAACAATTTCTAAACTCCTTATTCAATATAACTTATACTATATTATAATATCAATTAATTTTCTTTCTTTTAAATTTCTACTTTTGTTTCAGATAGATTTTTTTCATGATATGAAGTATTTTTTGAATACTATTAAAACTTAATTCTTGAAATTTTAATGTAGGTAAAGAAATATTTACTCATTTTTAATTATAAAATCATAGAGAGGTATTTCTCAGTACCTATATTAGAAAAAAAGGATTTTATAATTCCATAGTTCAAATATTTATATATCTATATATATATTCATTAAAAAAACTAAAAAATATCAGAATTATATGCAAATTACTTCTAATAAATTCTTTTTGATAAACGAAGAGGCAAATTTCATATATTTTTTGAAAATGGAAATTTTAAAACTTCACAAGAAAAATTACCTTCAAAAAGCAAATAAATAAATAACTCTTTTTTCATACTTAATACAATACAAAATATGCAGATGAATGTTTGTAATAATTCTCCTTTACCTGTTTCAAACCCTGATAACAAATTATTAAATTCTGTAATTCTTAAGTGACATTTAAAATAAAAATATGGTAATTTCCAGGCATATTGTTGAACTATGCATTTTATAATGCATCACAAAGTTGAAGAAATATAATATTAAAAATATGGTGCAATTTTATGTTATTATCATTTAAAAAAGACTAATTTTGGGGAATTGAAATTATATTCATAGCATTCATTTTACATTTATCTTTATATGAAACTTTCGGTAGTATTATTTTTAGTATTTATTAAAATAAGTTAGATTTATCTGTGAAGTATTTTTAAAGAAATATGACATATTTAAACAAACTAGCATCTTTTAGATTTTTAATTCAAACAAGCTAAAAATATAATGTGCATTTGTTCTTCAAATAAAAACAAAACAAAACAAAAAGAAATTCTGACCAATTTAACTAGCAGTTGAAGTGTTAGGGCGATGAGATGCCAATTTATTTACAAGTGAAGGCATATTTGAATTTCAGATAAATGAATTAAAAAATTAAAGATTAAGACAAGTAGAATTAGCTACTATTTTGGTGTCTTTACAAAATCCCAAAAAAAAAAAACATTTCTTTTTTTTTCAGCGAAGAAATCTTATGTACTTTTTTTAGCTTCAAAAACCGAAATTATTATAGTTATTTGGAAATATATTGTCTAGAATATTCTTATTCGAAGAAACTGAGTAATGCTTTTTAAAAAGAATCAGTGGAAAAATAAATTCATAAATTTCTTAAAGACATTGACGAAAAACAAATAAATCCAAAGTCACTGAAACCTCAATGTTCATCATATGAAACAACGAATAAAAGAAAAAAAACTTTGACGTTACTTGATGCCATGAAAATTATGAAAAGAAGCTCAGTTATATTTTCAATTTCAGGCAATAATGTGTCCAAAATAAAAAAAAATGATTTAGCCACCGTTCAGTGGATGTTTTTACATATCCTATTTTCATTATGCATGTGTAATCCTTAATTTTTTAAAATCTTTTGACTGTAACTTTGCAATTGATTTCATTTATTTATTATTTTATATGAATTAAATAAAATATTTTTCTCTATTCTATTTTTTTAACTAAAATTCTAAAATTGGTTTTTTGAAAATATTAACTTTGAAAACAGGTTTTTCAAAAAGTCAATTTTGAATCATTCAAGTCAATGATCATTTAAATCATTGACTTAAATCGATCAAAAAATTGATTGTATAAACCCTAGTTTATATTTATAAAGTTATGCTACGAAAAAATTGAATGTCTATTATAATTCTGAAAATACTGATAAAGATGCATACATAATCCTGCAAATACATAAATAATATAGGCATAAAAATATTTAGTTTATTTCCAATGGAGAAAATAGGAAGGGCATTACAGTTTCTTTAAATTTGCATTTTTTCAAATAAGAAACTATAAGTACAATGAGCTAAGAAATGAGCTAAGAAAATGAAAACCAATATTTTTTCTTGAAAAAAAGTTTTTGCATAAGGGACTATATATAATTCCTTTCATTTAAAATTCTGTAAATATAAACCATAAGCTATGCATCAAAATTAAGAAGTCATAAATAATGAGGAATATGGTATTAAAATAAAAGTAAAATCACATATAGATATAAAAATGTTACGCTAAAGCAAACAGACAGGGGAAATACGAATTTAACTATTTTATGTGCCTTAGGTTATATATTACATCCATGATTATATCTAAAAAGCGATTTGTTGAAAGTTTGCATATGGCAGCATATTTGTTACTAATATTATTTCAGTTATGTAGAAAAATTTTAAAATATATTTTGATAGTCTGAAAAAAAGTCCATAAGTTGGGGAAAAGCTTTATATTTAAAAAAAAGACACAAAAGTTGGTAACTTATTTCCAGTTTTGTATCATATTAAATATAGAGAAAATGTATTTAAATATATGCAAAAACTAGATAATGCACCCGAGTCTCGTATAGTAGAAATATGATGAAACTAATTATTCTGAATCCTAAGATATATTACTGTTTCGTATAGAGATATTCTGAAAACTTTAACTATCATAATTAAATTTTGAACATATCATTTTGAACTAGAATAACACTCCCCCCTCTGCCTATGCAATACTTTATAAATTAAATAATAAAACTATGCATTATAACATCCGAGCTTCACCTTTCACTAAACAATTCAGAAGATTATTGTTCAGAGAATCAAATTTAAAATAAGTTTTTGGGAAAATAAGTAAGTTACAAAAAATAAAGGTAGAAATAAATTTCAGTTATCTTAAAAAATAAAGCAGAATTATTGTAAAGACTGTCTGAAAATTAAATCAAGATACGTATTCGCAACCATTCGTGTAGTAAAATGTTGGCAACCCTATAAAAAACATTTCACAGCTGATAATTTAAAGTTTATAAAAATGGAGAGTTGCATGATAGAACGTTGGAATAAACGCAAGATTTGAATTTAATACAGTTTCTTTTCTTTAAATTGTTATAATATTGAATTGCAAAACACACAAAATAGGATTATATATGAAATAACACACAGAGCAAATAGCCTCTACAACTTTGTTGGCACATATGCATTCTTATGCAAACATTTTCATTTTGCACAACAGTTATTGAATTTCTTTGATGAATCGTGGGATTTAAATGCACATCGACTTAAATGCACTCATATTTGAGGGCTTGGTGGCATAGACCTCCGTCTTTAAATAATCCCATAAACAGAAATTCAGTGGTGTTAAATCACTCAATATAAGGAGTCTGCCCAATTTTCGAACTGTGACAGTCAGACTCATTATTTTTGAAATAATTTTCAACAATAAAAACAGTTTCATCTATTCTTTAATGGTCCATTTTTTTTACTATAAGCTGTCAAATGTATTTTTAATAAGATTACCAACACTTTACTGCACGAATTGTTTGAAATTCAAATCTTGCGTTAATTTTGGGATACTGTGATTCTAGCAATATTTTTTTCTAAATTTCTATTTTCTCTATTTATGATAACTTTAGTCAAGCATACCATGTTTATATAAGGATTATATTAAATTTTGAGCTCTCTTATATGTATGACCAATTTTTAATGTTTTCAGTTTTGTAACCAGTTTTCTTAAAAGTTAAATCAGTATTAATTAAAATCAAAATTTATCTTAATGAATATTGCAATGAACGATAAAAAGTTAATACCTTTTAATAAATTAAATTTTATCAGATATTAACTCTTTCAACGTGACCGACGAGATATCTCGTTCTTTCAGATTCTTCCAATTACAGGTTTTCTGCGGGTTGAAATTTAACTCTTATGTCAATTTAGATAGGTTTAACTTTCTAATATCTATCTATCAATCCATCTAAACTGCCGTAATATAGAAATTTTAGCCCACATAAAACCTGTAGTTGGTTGTCTGAAAGACGAGATATCTCGTTAGTAGCTTTCAAAATGCTAAATTTTGCTGGAAATAAATCCAAATTTTTTCAACTCATTTCCAGCAACTAATTTAAATATAATTTTTCATTATTATTGACAAGTATTAACATTCTAAGAGAAAAAAAGGATTTTCAATAAATATGACCACAAGAGGTACTAAATTTTTGTGGAACAATTTTCATCGGACCAACAAGTATTTTGCCCTTTCCTTATGTCTTTTTCATTTGATAAATGCAACGGAATGCTTTTGCAGACGCATCAAGTTATATCCGGTCTATCCATTAGATAAACGATTTTTTTCTCGTAAAAAATGAGGGAAAAAGATAAATAATATTAAAGAGATAGATACGAGTAGCGAATCTTGAACCCCAACGCAAGCGCAAATGATCTTCAAGCTCCATTACGATTTCGGAAAGGTTTTCGATAATGATATTTTTCTTTTCGGGGGCATCATATTTATGATTTCCATAACATTTTTCAAGAGAAAGAGAATATTGATTTATGCTTCATAAAGCATTATTTTCGAAGGATGGAGATTTAAATTTACCTTCCATACTATTCACTGTTTCTAGTATTAAACGAAATCTTCAGACAAATCCAATATTCTAGAAAGGTGTAGGAAAAAAAGCTCATCTCTGGTTTTCTAGAAAGCATCAGTTTCGATGGCAAATATTTCATTCCTATGAGCTATGAACTTCTTGGATTAATAAATATATGGGAGGTGGTGCTTTACAGTGCTACTAGATGGCAGCCAATAAAGTATATGCTGATGTCATCGGAATTTTTTTCTTCTCTTGTTTATCTTTTTTGTCCATATTAGACAGAAATAAGGAATATTTCTGATCAAATGTTTTCAAAATTTATTGTATAATTTAATTTATTTGATGTAAAAGGCAGCCGATAATTCTTTAATTATATATATATTATAATTCTTTTTCTAAGCACAAGTTTTAGTACGGTCTATACATATCCGATATAAATATTAAAAACTTAAAAAGATTAAATCATGTCTTCTTTTTTACTTCGTAGCATACTATTCCAATGAACACATATTTTTTAAACATTTTCCACTGTTTTTTACACTTAAAAACAATCTTTAACGATAAAGAGATTAAACCTTTACACTTTGTTTTTAAAAATGTTTTAAAACATTTACTGTGATAAAAAATATTTAAACTTTGTATTCTCTGAGATTCGAACTAGGGACTATTGGGCCAGTAGCCGTGTAATAATTGCTTGACAAAAGTGTACACTCGTGTCCTGAGGTTGTTACCTGAGTTATAAACTTATTTCCGCATTACTCACCCTCCTGTGAATTGGGGGTGAGACAAAGGATGTTATCGCACCAAGCGTTTTTGGAGGGAGTTGAATTTTTTTATCTTGCCAATCTTTATGGTGGACGACGAACGCATTTTGTCGCTCTAAGCATTATGGCGGCTTTTGCCCTGCAACATTGGGCTTCATAACCGTGTAACATAACCGCTAGGCAAAAGTGCACTCTTGTGTCCCCAGGTTGTTATCTGGCTTAGGAACTTACCATCACAAATGTAAAAAAAATATCGTAGTAAAAGTTGTTATTTTACGTGATTATTGGAACTTAATATTAAATGTATTATGAGTCTGAATTCAAAACCATTAAATGGCAGCTTATTTTTGTTAAGAAGGGTGACAGTGTAGTTAGTTCGATCAGTTTCGAAACCCGAAACCTGTTGCATATCAAACATATAAGGTCGAATAACCTTTCGTTGTTGTGGTGTGGAATAGTTGAAAGGAAGAGACTGCTTTCGTGCTGCTTTAATTAAACATGACAAAATGCACAATTCGTCTTGAAATAGGTTTAAAAACGAGATTCAAATAGAACTGAATCTAAAAAAATCCTTTATTAACTAAGTTTTGAGAAAGATTTGTCTTAGATTACATGAAAAAAACCCAATCTTTTTTTGGAACTATGTAATAGAGTCTCTTTTGCTGTCTGTGTGAAATGTTTTAGTTGTTTTTTAATATAAATACGCTTTCTCCCAGCAACTTTCTCAATATTTATGAAAAAAGAAGAAAATTAGCAAAAATCTTCAAGTAGATGTGAATTGTAAAACTGTTTTAAATTTGCAGTTTTTCGGACAGACAAAAAATACTGGAAAAGAAATAATAAGCAAAAATAACTTAGAAATAATTTATGAAATACAAAGCTTGTTTTATTTTTTCCGTTATAGAAAATATTATCATGCAAATAATTTCTTTTTCCATATAAAAAATATCTTGCTTGTCATATTGTCATATTTCCGCATGAAAATTCATTTCTGTCCTAGAAATGACACTTATTTAGCAGCATACTGACTTAAAAACATATAAAGGCTTTTTAAATTAATCAGTATCAAACTAAAAATACTTAATTTTTAACTTAAAACTTTTTTATAAATTTTATATTATTGTGATTTCACTCAGATAATAATAAGCATAAAACTTATCAGCGTGGGCTATAGATCCTTGTAATCCAAAGTAAAAGAAACATTACACGGGATCTTTAAACAATGAAACAAAATCTCTTAAAGGAATCTATGCCTTTTGAAATATAAAACTGAGTATTGCGGATTAGAGCAGAGATACATGTAAAAAAAAAACCTCTAAAAATCCTTGAAATTTTGGGATTACTTCGCGTAAATTAATTAGTGTGTTAGATATGATTCGCCAGAGTAAAATAAATTCGCTTGAAAACGGAAATGCTAGTTTAAAATGAAGAGGAAATTTATATTTAGAATAAAAGTTTGTAAAAACAGATAGCCTCCGAAAGTTTTTTAAATATGAATAAAGTTTTGTTCCTACTAATAGCTGAAAAATTCATAATAGTTAGGAGAAAATAAATTTAAGAACTTAGTTAACAAAAGTTTTTAACTTCGTGATGCATAAAAATAATCAGAATTGAAATTTTAATCATTTCAATAACATACTATTCTTTATTGTAAGGAATATATCTTAAGATTCATTTTATTCATAAAGTATTGAATTAATTTCCATCAAAATTATTCGGCGTCATTAATATATAAATATTTAAGAGAAACATTATAGATCGATCTCTTCTGAAACCAGGCAGATGCAAATTGGTTCATTTCCTGCTAAGAGATTATCACATTTTATTTATTTCCTCTTCTATTATCATACTTCATTTTGTGAATAAAAAGAAATTATTTGTCTTAGTTGATTATAAATATAAATATTTATTTCTCCGTATTATCATTTTCAATTCCTCCCAACTCTAGAGACTTCCGCACGGAGAGTTAATATTTAGTTAAAAGATTATCGTAAAGCTACTTTTTGTTGGAGATCAAGAAAATATAAAATTAATTTAACATGTTTGCTGGGAAATAACGATTCTATTCAGAAAATTTAAATTTAACTTCCAATTAATTTTTTTATTTGGCAACCAGGGTAAAACTTAATATTTTCGATGTTTCCCCTTCCTACCTATACATATATGAGGCGAGATGAAAATAAGGATTAATAATTTTCATTGAAAAGATTAAAGCGTGGGCGTTTGGAATAATCATTTGCTTTGGGATTTGGTTCTGAGAATTCCTTGACAAATTAAAAGCTGAATTATCACATCTTATTCGTGGAATAACTAAAATAATTTATGAAAGTTTTCATTAATATAACACTGATATTTTAAGCAGCAAGACAAAACATGCAGATAATGTCAGAGAAAATAACATTTCATATATTTCAAATTCCAAACAAGATGTTTGAAACAATTAAAATATATTTTTTGTTGAACTCAAAAATCAGTCTTCTCTCTAAAGGTATGCCGTTAATGGCCGGTGGTTAATATCGTTGCTCTTAATGTATATTAAACAATATTTTTAAATATTAAAAAAGAATCTTTGATGATAACATTTGAATATGATTAATGTTTTATTACTCGAAAATAATTTTGATTTTTGAAGATTAACATATCCACTTATCACAGTTAATTAATAGTTGGTCTTGTGGATTTACTGCAAAAGTACAATATTTTTTGGCACGCCCTGTTTTTAAAATGTATGCCAATAATAAAAAGATTTCTTTAAATATATTAAAAATGTAAAGATAAGATTACATGACTCATAATAAATTCTTTTTCCATTTAGTGTTACTTTGAATTTTCACCTCTTTAAGTTATAATATGTTTTTTTCACAAATGCATTGTATAGGAAATAAGCAATAAACTTGACTCAAATTCCTTATCAATTAATTTTTTTTCTTCCAAGGCGCAGCTGAGAGAACTAATAGAAAAAAAGTAGGAGGAATATATGTATAAGTGTTTGAAATTATATATTTTTCATTTATATATTTATTCGTTTATTTATTACGAAGGTGTATGATGCAAAACATTTATAACACATGCTCAGTGTTTATAAATAGAGAAATAACAAAGTGGACGGTTTATAACACACGCTTTCAAGAATATACGCTCTCTCTCTCTCACACACACACACATACACACCGAGAGAGAGAGAGAGAGAGAGAGAGAGACACGCATGAGCTTAAAACAAACCTTAAATGAAGGTGATGCTGATTGACATTATAAACAATACATCTTTTCTTACTCCTTTCTTCCTTCTTTTTAATATTTTTTAAAGCATTAATATATTTTATTTCAAATCTTTAAGCATTTTCAAATGCTTTGAAACATGAGGAGAAATTATTTGGCTGTTGTTGAGCTGATTACCGTTCGTTTTAAGATTTCGTGTCTAGCATTTTCCAACGGTTGTACTTCGCAAAGGTTGGTACAGAAAAACAAAAACAAGACAGTCACCCAATTCCACGAATAATACTTTTCCTTCTTTTTCTAAATGTAATTATCCCCCCTTTTCCTATTTTCTCACGCTTCTTTCCTGACTAATGAAATTCTTCTTGAAACATACTCAACAGTCCGGGGAGCTTCGAATCCAAGAATGTACTGTAAATTAACTTATCGATTCTGGTAGATTAAAATTGTATTTAAAAAACCGAAACAGTAAAACGTCGGACATTTTGATGCTTAATTTAGATAGAACAATTAGCTACTTTTTGTTATTTATCATCAGCAAAAATTTGAAAGCTGATATAGATAGACTATGTAGGTAAATACTTTGCCTTACCTTTGTATTGCAGTACGATCACAATGTAAGATTAACGATGTGATTCTTTAAAATTTCTGTAAACATTAATTTATTTTGTTGAACAAAAACGAATATTGAGTATAAAAAAATTTAAATAATAATAAAAAAAACATTTCCTGTGAAATCATTCCACATAAAAATAACTATAACCCATACACACAAATGTAATTAATATTTTAAAATTCTCAGAATGTTAGATTTTCAGAACTTTGATTCTTAAAGTCAGTGATCTTTAATTGGTTTTTTTAACATTGAGCGAAAAATTTAGTTTCTACACTTTTTTATTCTATTTGAAATAAACGTAGAATTAGAAAATTTAAAAAGAACAGTCCTTATCCCCTTAAAACTTGTTAATGAAAGGGAAAAAGACAGCAAAACTGTACTTTAGTCTTTCCTGATGCTTCAAATAAGTAATTAATTTCATGAGAGTATTTTACTGCATAGATTACGCCTAAAATCTCTCACAGTGTTCGTAAAATTTAAACTTTCGAACCTTCGAGCAATCGATGGAACACATTAAGTAGTTCTGGGGATATCCTTTGCCTTTCAGAGCATTTTGGGACTCGCGTTAATTAAAACTTTCGGGCTCATTTCTGTTCTTGGATTCAGAAGCGTGGCTTTTCGTTTTTAGCAGTACTTTTAGGGGAATTTTTGTTCTACTTTTCTGTAACTTCATTATTTTAGAAACTGCAACCGAATGAGAGGGTAAAACTGATATTTTGATGAAACGCAGAGTTCATTTCCTGTATTGGAACATGATGAATTTTATTTTAGTCAATTATTGGTTTAATTCATTACCTTAGTCAAAACGAAGCTGTAGTGAAAAACAGTTATATATTTTCGGAACTCATTCTTCAACGAAAAGCTCTTTTAATAAGAAATGTTTCAGGATAAAAGTTGATATGTTATCCCTAATTGCATAAATTTTAAATTCAAATATGAATAATATTTTCTGATAGAAATGGGCTTTAAAATTTGTTGGGGAAAAAGAATTCCATAAAAAATAATGTTTCACATATCTAAAGCAACATTTAACTAAAGACGGGATGTTTTATTATTCAGGTCATTTACTTTATCTTACTCATATCAAAATTTGTGGTTGCTTGTAAATTTGAATATAGATTGTAAATAGTTATGCTTTTCCTAATTTTTCTACTCACTGAATTACATAAATATATCAAACATTAGCTAGTACATTTTCTACGCGTCTAACTGATTTACATAAATTGGTCTTCACAATCGTGATCATATACTTTCAGAGCTGAAAGCTACATCAAATAACATCTAACCTTTTATCTCTTATCCCTCCCCAAAAAATTAAGTATTCCTTTTGAAGATATTCAGTACTCCTTTTTGCAATAGTGATTATGTTTTGATTAGCAACAAAAAATAAGAAGAAATAACGTGGTTTTAATCAGGGCAATGAATGTGTTGAAATGTGGCTTTTATTAGAACAGTGATAAGCATAAATCAGATAAAGGCGAGGGAGATATTATGATATCATAAACTTTTATATGAGCGATTTGGCCAAATTTGACCTTTAAATTTTTTTATTCATAACATCACAGTCTGACAATAAACACAACATAAAACATTTGCAAACATAAAAACTAGAGGAAAATCTTTCATTACACTATTTTAACTTCGTTTTCATAATCATCATTTAAATCCACATGCACACTAATATCAGACATCAATGTCTTTCGCTTCAACAGCATAACCCCCAAAACCCACCCTCGAATCTCGCCGACTCTTTGCTGACTAGAGATCCACTCTGATCAAATTCCATGTGACGTCATCATAATGTTTACCACAGTCAATATCGTGGCAATATCTGTGATTGAAAATACTGGATCAATTCGTTATAATATATTGTGAAAGTTGATTTCCCTCTTGAAGAATTTCGGAGAAGGTTTGTTTCGACATAATTTTTTTCCTTTATCTTAATCACCAAACAATGTCCAAAAATACAAATATGTTTTAAATTTCGTCTAATTACAATGTCAATTTGATGCGTATCGCAAAATGTTCTTTTGAATTATATATAGATTTATACTGGCTGCTGCAGTCATTCCACCTTTCAAGAATTCATGAAAATTACTTGCTGAATGTTGAAAACGATTTTAATATAATGTTTTTTGCCCAAGGTGATGATATGATTCATATTCTCCAATTTATAGAAAAGAATTTCTTATAAATGTGTCATTTCTGACCAACCTTTTGATTATTCTTAATCATAAATACTTTAATACAATTATTGGCCATATTCGTTATCAAAATAAGCAATTTTAAATAAAAATATGGATTATTTCACTCATAAATATTACTTTACAACAAATAAAAACATTTAAAGAACAAATTATTGACTTGTTATGTTTCTTTTAAGAAAAAAACTAAGCGAGAATAACTGTCATAACTACTTTTCATTTACTATATTTTAAAATAATAGAGCAAAACTAGTCTGAACGAGGTTTTTTTTTAATAGTAAATTTCAATTATAAAAAATATATTTCGAGCAATTTATGTAATTCAATTATTCTTACTGATCTTTTCAAAGATTATTTCTTTAAATACCAAAAATCCTTTCGAAACTACCTTTTTTTCACTGTTTATTTACCTAATTTTTATTTTGTTTAATAATAAGGTTAAATTAGAAATTAAAGCAATTCACACAATTACAATATATAACATTTCCTATTTTAAATGAAAGGTCATTTATAAACTTAAATGCTTGATTCCCACGTTGACATAATGACATGCAGTTAGTCTCACTTCACAAGTGCAAAAGAATGACTTTATACATTAAAAAAATCGGTTGTTGATTTTTTAAATTCCCAAACTAATCAAGAATGAAGCTAAAAAAGCTCCTGTAGAGGAATCGTATGTTTAGGATAAAGATGTTTATATTATGAAATAATACTAATAATAATAGTATCGAATGCACATAGTTTGCAGTAATTGTACTAAATATTACGTTCGTTATGAGTTTGTACTGAACAGTATAGAATTAATCCTTCCTTTTAATTCAAATTTTTCATTTCAAAATAAATTTCAACTCAAATTTAAGGAGATAAAAACTTTGTTGATTTTCTAATTTTTTTTTTTAAATTTTTATTATTGCTCAATTTTTCAAATTGGATTAAAAACTATTTGAAAATGTTAAAACGTTGTTATGAACATTTTCAAAGACATCGTTTAAATATGTCACAGCCAACATTACTTTGATAAATTGAAAGCATTGCATTATTACTTTGGCTACATCTGAACTTGAGCTTTCCACCAAGAAATAAATCAAAATATTTTTAAGAATCCATTTTTAAAACCACCAAACTATTTGTTAAATTATTGAAAGCTTGTCCTTTCATCGTAGCAATTGAGACTTTTACCTTCAAACCTCTAATATCGAAATGAAAGATGTATCAAATATGTGGAGAAAATTATGATTTCAATAAATAATCAGTTTTTATGAAAGAATGATCATAAAGGGATGAAATTTGATGATATTTATTATTCTTTTAAATAAGATAATTGTAACGAAATATAAAAAATATTATAGAGAGAGTAGCGAATCTGGTCTATTAAGTTGGCGCTTTGCAACTAAAAAAGATAAAAAATAATGAACGCAGAAAATAAAACTTTGGCCATTAAAAACAATTCCTAACGAAGAACTTAAAAGTTTTGAGACTCCACTATAAATTCGATAACGTTGGTTTGAAAAATATTATTTTGATTCTTGAATGACTTGTGAATGACAAAGCCATTATTTAGTTAATACGGGATTCTCATTTTACCGTTGATACATTGTATTCTTTATATGAATATTAATAGTTACATATTTAGTTATCTATCGAACTTATTGTTAAATCTGAATTTATCCTGTGTTAGAAGGTACCGTAAATCATTTTTTATTAAATTTATTGTTTCTACAAGAATAGTTCTGGTGAAAAACTATTAAGGTTGTAATTAGCTTGAAAAACACTTGTACAGGCAAAAAATTGCATTTTTCTTCTTATTCTATTTGCGGTTTTTTTCCACAATGTTGATCCCTGTCTGAAGAAAAGAATTCCTCTAAAAATTGTGGAAAGGTTGGAAAACAGCAGATTTGCTCTCTTTTTCCTGCATTGTTCCAATGGTTTTATTTGGTCCAGTTTTCTTTTATGAATCCATAGACATATTCTCCAAATTTCCTTTCTATTATTTTTCCTCAATGCATATATTGTATTTTAAAATTAAAAAAAAAAACTTTTAAAGCTCGATTTGGCATTATGACCACATAGCAAAAAATTAATTTACTGAAATTCAGGATAAAAAATATCACGACATTTTAGACTCACAGCAGAATATTTATAGAAAATCATGATAAAAGATACAGATTTTGTCGAATCATGACATTTTAGACCTTCTTGAACACTAAAAATAAAAGTTTTAGAATTATGTAACCTCGTCTGTCTCTGAATATGATAATTAAAAATGCTTTGAGTTAGACGGATAAAATTTAGGATAGGGACTTTATACTTATATTTACAGATTTTTTCAAATTTTAAATGAAATGCATTCAAAGAAAATCTGTCTGTACGACTGTCTGTTAAATGGACAGGTTTATTATACAAAATGTACATTCTAATCAAATTTTGAAACCAATTTGTCAAAAAGTTGACTATCCGTTGATCTCTATTTCCTCATGCATCTGATTTCGATAACTCAAATATGTGGGAACTTAAATAAACAAATTTTGGTATGTATAACCTTACGATTACAACTGTAGTTTTTAGTTAAGTTTTGATTTCAATTGATGGGAAAAAAGGCGACAAAAATATATATCGGATTACTGATACTTGTATATTAATCATATTATAGGAATTCTTCTTTAAAAATAACATGATAGATTCAGTAAAAATAATGGATTTCAATTATTGTTCGTCAATGCCATGTAAATTCTTTGTAGTTTTATTCAAGGCAGACAATTTCTTTCGGCGGAAACTACAGATACAATTAAGTTTTTGGAAGAATGCTTCCACTGGTATCTTTATTATCAATTAGTATAGAATAAATAGACGTATGAAATTGTTACGAATTTTTTAAATATTTTAATAGAGGCTTTGTATAATAATATAAAATCAAATAAAGGATTCATTATGAATAATGAAATTGTAGGTGATGCGGGAACATTATTATCGGTATTATCCCCGCAATACAAACAATAAAAAGAAATGTATTCATTTTACTAAAATCTATTCAATATTTCTAAATAACCAGTAATAATATGTATCTGAATATTGAAAGTGGCACTAAGCATGCATTCATTCGATAAGTAATACTTGAAAAATGAATTTATATTCTTATCACTGTAAAATGTATCACTAGACGTAATCCAGCTGCCTTTTATTCTTCCAAATGGATGTTCATCCGATTCTTTAAATCAGCAGTACAAAATGATTTCATTTTTTTTCAGAATTATTTATTCCGTTCTTGAACTGAAGATCATTTGAGTTTCCGTTCAAAATCCATTTTTAGTTCCTTGTTTTTCTAAAAACATCATTTATATCATTTCATTTTTCTTATAATAATCATTTATAAACACAAAGAAACATTTACTACTATTTATAATTTTCATAAGCATTAACTTACAAATAAAAATGTTATATTTATTTTGTTTAATGGAGCCCTTTAACACTTTAATCTTTTCGAAAAAATTGATTTTGGAGATAACTTTTCATAAGACGCATGGATATTAAGTTACGATAAAATAGAATTTTGAAAATAATTCTTATGGATATTCGAATTTATGTATGCATTTATCTACCCAATATATCATATATATATATATATATAGAGTGGCATTTGCGGTTTATTTTGTCAGTATTATTTGAAATATTTAATAGAAATTGTTTTAACACTGTGTAAAATAATTAGGTTATATTTTCTTACAGAAAA
This sequence comes from Argiope trifasciata, assembly GCA_026543055.1. Taxonomy (NCBI): domain Eukaryota; kingdom Metazoa; phylum Arthropoda; class Arachnida; order Araneae; family Araneidae; genus Argiope; species Argiope trifasciata. Next base: position 2,836,559 of record JAPMOQ010048382.1, read on the forward strand.
AATGAATCAAAAGTAAATTATTTTGAATAATCAGACAATTTTTGTTTGAATTACACGTTTCTTGCTATTTTAAGGTAAAATTTTAATAAAATATAGAAAAATATATAAGTAATAAAATAAAAAGTAAGAGGCATCTGTTTTTAGGTATTTATTCTATAATTCGTTTCTATTTTTCTTTGTAGTTATTTATTATAATTTCATCTAGAAGATGATTATTTTTTCTGCTAGTTTCATGGGGAAAATCTAACAGACGAAAAAAGTCCGTGTCAAAAATAACTGTGAAATTTACATTATTTCCCAAGTAGTGAATGAGGGTTATTTTAAATTAACTATTTTAATGCCTAGTATTTGAAACCATTTTTCATTTTAATTCATTAAACTATAAACTTTTATTTTAAAAATTTATTTTATATCTCATTTTCCACTAGACTATTTTTGTTTTTCTTTCTGAAGTAATTAGGCTAAGTTTTAAAAATATTATGCGATTTTTAGTATGAAGAATATTTTATTTTATAAGCTTTGAATAGTATAATGTTGTTTCTTATTATTTCCACATTAGATAAGAGATATTTAATTAAAAAAGCAAAAAACTTTTATCATAATTTATTTAGTTTCATTGTCTTCGAAAGAGTAAATTAAAGAATTATTTTTTAATTGCACTAAAGAATAATAATTTGCTATCGTTTTAAGAAGATTATTTTTAAAAACTCTTTTCACGTTTAATATTCTTTTTCTTTTTTTCCTTTTATAAAAATGTATCTTAAAATCGTAGTTGAGGGCTTTCTTTTAGGTTTAAACAGTAAAAAAAATTGTGACAGCTTTTTCTGTCTCATATTTGTAAGTACTTACATAGCGGAAAATTTTTAGTCATCTAAAAGTTCTTATATTTACTTAAGATATTTTTATGTTGCTTGTTAACATCTTTGCATTGAGGCTTAAGAGAGTTTAAAACTATCTGAAGATGTTTTCCCAGTGGAAATTAAAGTTTCTCTCAAATTATTTAAATTTATGTTATATAACTTTTTATTTTTTTTCTTGATCTCAGAGACTGGATGATGCTTCTTTATAAGTTTGATATTTATCAGTTGGAAGTTTGTATAATATGCGATAACTATAAAAAGCAAAGAATCGGTTAAGTAACTCTCTCAAAACAAAACAAAATAAAAAGCGTAACGAGTCGGATGTCTTCAGGATATTATTCAGTGCGTAATTGCTTCATTTATTAGTTTTCTTTGAAGAACTCATTAATAAATTAATCAAGCTGAAATATCAGTTATCTTTAACTCAAACATGACAGTTTGTTTAGTCATGCCCTGAAAGGCAAACTGACGCTTTATGAATTTTTTTGATTAAAAAATATTTACGTTTCAAAAATAAATGTTATAACAATGTCAGAAATGATAGCTTACATGACAGCCCCCTTTCTGGAGCTTCCTGTAGCTTGTTTAATTAACAAATATGTTTGATCAGTCATTTTCTTTCCAAAAATCACATCATTTCATGTATCCACAAAATAAAATTATAAATAAGGCTAGACTGCACTTATAATTTCATTAATCGCCTTTAGAGACTTTCTGAAAATACTTTTTTGAATGAATCATGCCAATAATATATCCATGATGTTGTTACTTATGGCACTTTATAAGGTCGTTGACAAGTCTGTCAGTGATTTAAGCTGAGTGAGTGTCTTTTTTTTTTTACTGTAGCGCCAGCTAGAGTCACATGTACGTCTTAAATAATTCATGCTTTCCTTCAGCTTGCTCAACACCTTATTACGGAAAAGTACACACATTCTCACATCAAACACAGAACAACTATGCCCGAACCCGGTACACTTAGATCTACCATCGCATCAAGACATATTTGCCATTACACATATAAGAGATTTAATAGAAATGAAATACCATTAATATTCCTGTCGAAGTAGATAGTCGCCAAAGACAATAAACTTATAAAAGCAATCTAGTCTTATTTATATTAGGTTGGTGCGTATGAAATGTCGGATTCTTAAGTGATTGTATAAAACTGCATATCTTTCTTCAAAAGCTGTTTATTCAATCAAAGTATGCTCCATTCGCTTCAATACACTTCTCCCAACGAGATTTTAAAGCGTAGATGCCTGTCTTAAAAAGATTTTTGGTCTTTAGAATTAATAAACTCTGATATCGAGTTTTTTAGACTGTCTTCATTTTCATAGTGTTTGCCCCTTAAAAACAGCTCTAAATGCTTGAAAAAATGAAAATCGGTCGGCGAGAGATCCGGTGAATATGGTGGATGCTGCAAAACTTCATATTCCAGTTCGTTCCAGCTTATTTCGCTCTGTCAGTGCGTGCGGTACCCACTTGTCCATCTTCTTAACCTTGCCAATCTCAGAAAGGTGTCTCAATATCGTTGTATGGTCAACTTTCATCCTGATAGCAAGTTCTCTCGTGGATACGGCTGGATCCGCTTCCACTAGAGCCTTCAGGTCATCATTCTTCACAGACGTTTTGGGTCTTCCGCGCGGCTCATTTTGCAGTGAAAAATCGCCAGTCCGAAATTTTTCGAACCAACGCTGCACTTTCCGATCGTTAACCGTATTCTCCCCAAACGCTTGGTTTATGTTGCGTGCAGCTTTTGCAGCACTATTACCAAGTTTGTACTCATATAAGAAAATGACGCGAATGTCGGCAGAATTCATATCGGCAATAAACTCAAAAGAAATAACAAAAGGGAAGACCTTCGAGAAAACCTATTTTGCTGAAATGAGTCTCTGGCAATGGACAATACGACTATGAATGAGGTTATGCCAAAGACAAAAGTATAACGAAAACAGGGAGACAAACGTCCTCATGTAAAGAGAATCCGACATTTCATACGCACCAACCTAATAACAGCCTATTAAATCTCTTATGCATGATATGCTTGATTCATTCAAAAAATTAATTTTGGGTTAAAATTTTCTTTAATGGCTTCTATTGTTATTTGTTAATAAAATTACGTTTGTTAATTTTCCAGAGATGTTGTGGGCCGCGGTAACCCGTTGGAAAGGTATAGGCATTGGAATCGAAGGGTTTCAGTGTGTAGACATGATTACATCGTAGAATTGTTGTGTAAACAAGTTTGGTGCACGTTAAAACCGTTGGTGCAGGGGAGGGGTGCCAGATGAGGTGTTGACGTCGTCATCTGACCATTGTTCAAAATTACGCGGCCTATCCCAAAGCAGCCCTTCAGTTCAGTTCAGTTCAGTTATAGTAACGTCCCATTTAAAGCAACACGAGGGCTATTTTGGGACGGACCTCGAAATTTTGAACCACGGTCAGATGACGAGGACGACAACTGAAGTGGCACCCCCCTCTCCACACCACACCACACCACACCAGCGGGAGGACTTTGGCCTGACAGATTTAACGTGCAAGAGACCCCCTCACACGACGGATCTTCGGTGGAATCGAGTCTCGAACTTGAAACCCTCCGGTTCCGAAGCCGAGACTTTACCACCGGGCCACCGTGGCCCCACAAAGCAGCCCTAGTTTTGCTTTCAAAATGGGACTTTAGTATAAACTGTTAACTTTAAACATTTAATATATTCTTAACTTTAACCATTTAATTATATTTTCTTCAAAACTGCTTTTAAAAAAATTCTGGTGCTAATTTCCTTTTCTTTTTTATTTCTTGAAAATTTTATTAACAGTGTGTAGAGAATTTTTTAAAATCTTTAGAATGGAACTCAATAGATTTTTATCCTCATTAAAAAACATTGTAATGTTTGGTACATTGAGGGTATTAATTATTTTTCTTTTGCCTTTTAACTTAAATTTTCTGATGCTTAATTTTGAATTTTGATTAATGAATAGGTAGATGACGAGTTTGTCTGTTATTCTAATAAAGATTTATTTACTATATTAATCATAGCAATCACTGTTTTGAAGAAATTTGAATTTAAACTTGTTTCTGTTTCTTATAATGCTTGTACATATACATGATCGGGACAAAACATAACATCAGAAATTAAATCATAAGCCTTGTATCTTTTATAATTGATGTGTGTATAAATGAGCTTATATTCTTTTTTAAAACATACTTACATACATCTTTTTAAAAACATACTTATCACTTCAAGTGTTATAAAAATTCATGACATATTTATTCAAAATATTTCTTTCTTAAAACTAATTTTTTTAAAAATTTTTGGATTATAAACAAATTCCATGGATTTGATGAGAAACTGGTTTGATTGTTTGGACGCAATACAGTTATCAATCCAATTTTTGATACATGCTGTGGATTTGAACTTCTATCCTCAAATGATAGTCTGCCTGGAAAGAAAAAAAAACAATAGTTTAGATAATCTGGCAAATACGGCCTATAGATCAATACATCTTATTTTCTTGGCTTCACTGCTCTGGGAAAATATGGGCAAATATAGTCAAGATGTAAAAAAACTCTTATTTATTTCTCCATAATCTGGATGTTTCTGCCTCCATGCTTCTTTGAGACTGATAAATAATTGTTTATATTTTTCACCATTGATGATTTGATTCTAAATCTGGGACTTTTTTTGTTGTAACTTTCCTTGCTTTTTACAATTATATATTTAAATTATCATGTTTAAATAGCTGAAGCCATTCTTGCCGTTGTTTCTGATGGTGCTTGTCATAGACAAGCCCGCTACAAAGTTGGCGATTTTAAGCCGCTAGAATGTCTTGTTACTAAGAGCTGCTAGTTTTTCTGCCATCTAGGGCCAAGAGCACGTCTTAGCTACACATCCACGGACTTTATTCATACATTCCATTCACTCATCGACATATCGAAATTGATCCCCTCTGAACTTGAATCTGAACATAATTACCTCTGAATTACCATGGATGACTTTGTGGACGCAGCAGATTTATGCGTACATCAGCTGCCACGCACAAAGGGAGTCTTCGACCGGTGAGGTTCAGACTTTCAACCCAAGGGATGCGAATTCAACGCCCAACCAACCAGATTATCCCGACTTTGACACTCTTTGTAACTTTTATTGCATCTAATATCCAACAGCAACTCATATATATATATATATATATATATATATATATATATATATATATAGAGAGAGAGAGAGAGAGAGAGAGAGGGAGAGAGAGATAAATTTCAAACAAAAGTCACATAGTTATATTTAAAAGTTATCAAATCTCTGAAATAGACTTTTTCAATCTATTTGTAGGCAAGTAGTACGTCTAATGTCTAATACTAATTAATAAAAATGGTCTGAATCATATTTATACTAACGATATTATTATTATCTTTAAAATAGAGTTTCAGAATAACCAAAGCAGCATATTTAATTAAAGAAGTCGTATTTTATTTACAGTTTTCAAATATTCTTTACTTTCCTAGAACAACTGTAATAAAGCAGCAGAAATTGCAGAATGACTGAAAAAGTCAACAATGTGTTTACGTCTTCAAGTATTCTTTACTTTGTGGAAAAATGCATTATTGGCCAGAATAGCCTGGTTGGAAAGCGTTGGACTCACGTCCCTTGATTAGTCATTTCGAATACCGCCGGATAAAGACTCTCCAAATCTAAGATGAGTGGTGCACGTATAAATCTGTAGTGGTCGCAAAGTCCTCCAAATCGAGACAAATCTTCTGGGGGTACTGGTTCAGAGGTGATCGTTCTCTGACTCCATTCTAAATTCCGATATGTGAATGAAGTCCGCCACGTAAATGGTTTGAGGAGCAGGAGTATCTAAGTTATTCTCTTGGAGTTAAATGACTACTGAAGCAAGAAACGCTGAATTTCTCGGCTTAAAATACCTGACTTAGTAGGCTTGCTCATGACAAGTGCCAAAAGAAATAACAATGCCTTATAATTCAAAAATTACACTTTCCATAATATATTTCTGAAGAAAATGGGATTGAATTCCACAAAAATTAAACAAAAACATATCATTTGAAAAAAAAATAGAAAATAGAATTTAAAATTGAAATTAGATTTTGAATCTTAATCCTCTAGTCAATTTAGAATGTTTTTCAATACCCAAGAAAGTTTTCGGATGTGTGAAAAATTTAACGATGCTTGAAAGCAAATTTTTTAATATAAAAAGTTATTTCTAATAGATTGAGGTTTTCTAATTCAATGAGTAATTACGATGGACATCACAATTGCATTTGTAATAAATATTTTTATAAAGCTTCGCTTTTAAAAGTTTTAATAGGACATGAAAATACTTTAGCGTAAGGGAAAATATTATTTTATGTGAACACTTCTAGTCTTTTGCATTATAAGGGAACGATTATGGAATGGAAACAAATCCATCTGCGAGTCAAAGAGACCCAATTAAGCGCAATAGGGAAACCTTAGAAGAAACGCGGAAGCGTTTGACATTTAGACTAGACACGTGTTTGCGCAATTGAAGCTAATGTCGTGTCTATGCCCTTCTATTCTCAAAACAGCTCATGCTTTATTTGCTGTCGTCCTTTCATATGTGCAAAGAATGAATGAATGGAAGAATAATGTCGTTTCTATCGTAATTAGAAGGAAATAGTGAATATTATTTCCTTTTTTTTCCTGAATAAAATGAGTAATGATACGAATAAATATGTATTAAAAAAGTAAATTATTTTTTTATTTCAATGATTTTTTTGCCAATTATTTCTTGTTTCCCAATAATACTTAAAGGGATTTCAAAAAAGTTCTTTTTCTTTTTTTTTTCTTTTAGGACAGATAACAATTTGAGATCCTATTTATCTTTTAAAAGTTTATTATTCTGAAATGAACTTTAACACTTTCAACCTATCAAAGAGGTATTTCATCTTTCAAATTCTTCTAATTACAGTTTTCTTTGGGCTAAAATTTTTCTTTTAAGCCAGTTTGAAAGAAGTAAAGGTATTCTTCGGATATGTATCAGATAGTTCAACCTATCTAAACTGGCAGAACAGACAAATTTATCCCACAGAAATCTGTAATGAGAAATATCTGGAATACGAGATATATTGTCGGTAGTGTTGAAAGTATTAAGTAATGAGGGCTGAAAGTACTGCATTTTATATAACTAATTAAATGAATTAATTCAGATAGAATGATCTCCCAGTAGTGTTCGGGCATATTCTCCAAT
>JAPMOQ010048382.1:2843650-2874206 GCA_026543055.1 Argiope trifasciata
TGTGGGCAATGGGTAGTGCTAAGAATACATTATAAGGCATTGGAGAACATTAATTACGAAATATAGGTGCTTAGTGGGAATATAGCCAGCATTATTACTGATCGGGGAATTGGTATCAGGTACAATATATACATTTGTCGCCCAAAAATGTATTTTGGGCTACTTTTCTCTACTGATTGACACCAAAATGTAACATGGAACAACGATTGTTATCGCGATATCAATACTGAATTTTCTCGATTTGAGTCACCGAGTTATTGAGTTATTGAGCTATCATACATACGAATTTATATATCGACAGACACTCAGCTCTTTCCTTGATTTGGTTCAGAATTTAGATACCTAATTACTGCACAAACGTTATCTACTTGACTCTTTGAGTCTTTTTTTATTATTGGATTTATTTATGCTCAGATAGACAGACAGAATGGATTTCTGTCAAAATTTAATAGAAAAAAATCCAAATTTGGATGTAAAGCCATGTACCAGATTTTATCCATCTAGCTCAAAGCGGCTGAGAGTTCTCGGGTTCACAGACAAGGAGATATAATGTCAGCAATATATTTTTCGAACTTAGTGGGGGTTGAATTCAACAAAATCTGGAGTTCAAAAATTTTGACATTTGCAATAATTACTATGTATTTCATGTACGAGAAAGAAAGAAAGAAAAAACACCGCTTTTCTTAACAGTTTTATTTAAGCTTTACCAAAAATAAAGTTTAGAAAGTCTAACACATTTTTGATGATTATTATATCAATACGACATCAAAATTTTAACAATCTATTCTGTTAGTATTAGAATCCAGCATAAAATCTCTTCGAAAACAATTTTTTTATAGAACACTTTATACTTCATTCAGAAATATTGAGTTTATTTCCAAGAAATATTGAAAAAAGAAAATGTTTTGTATTTCCAATACATTTATTGAATTGGATTTCAGCATATTTTATGTCTCGAAATTTTCCTTTTTTCAGCCATATCTCTTCGTTTGATGAACAGATTAATTCCGTATTCTAACTAATAATTTTGATCTAAAAATTATGCAGTTTTTATTGGTACTTCAAAAGAAAAAAAGGCAAGTTTTTTTAGATGATAATTTCAGCATTTTTTTAATATTTGACGATGAACATTTCTTTTCAGATTAATATTACAAAATTTTATATTATATGTTTATGAAAAAAAAAAATTGAAAGTAGATCAGTAGTTACCAAAATCTAACAACAATATAATTTTTTAATTAGATTTAAGTATCAAATGAAATCCTCATCATAACAAAAAATAACTTCTACATAAGGTGAAAAAATTCCGAGTTCTTTTATCTTGGAACTGCCTCATTTTATCTCGAGAATAAAATCTGATAAAATATACTATAGTTTTAAACCACTATTGCATACGGCTTGAAATTTCAGGATTTTTAAAATTTGTTTTTATGATTTCACTCAAAAATAAGGCTGTCACATAAGTAATTAATCCCCCCCCATAAAAAGAAAACAACAACGGAATAATTTTTTAACAAAGAAAAATTATCACTTATGGCAGTTTACAAACCCACTAACTAAACGTCAACAATTATAGCCGAATTAGCAGGAATTTCTGAGAGCCAAGGCACCAAGCATTCGAGGACAGAAGTCTTACTTCCAGCTCACATGAAAACGTGACACACATTTTTTTCCTCAACCCTTTTTAAAAGGGGGGGGGACTCTTTCATGTACTTCGCAGACAGAAGACAGGGTAGAGAACAACTATGTTCGAACCATGACTTGAATCCGAGGCGCCCAGATCACTTTGAAGATTCTCATCCCTAGGTCATGTCTCCAGCAATAAAAATTCCACCTTTATTGAAAATTTGTGATTTGAAGTATCTATAAAAGGTCATTTAGATAATTATGTGTTTGGAACAGATAATTAAAGAAAGCTATTAGACTCCCACAGATTTATTCCTTCAAATCATGTGAAATATTTTCCAAAACTTTCGCAGTTGATTTTTTGATTTTGGATAATTTTCTATCACTTCAAATGAAAAATTCAAATATTCTTTTGGAATTGAATCATAACAAAATAAAAATTGAGATTCAAATCAGAACAAAGTATGATTTTTTGCCACTTAGTCAGAATGCATAGAAATGATAGTATATATCATAAGTATGAACAGCTAATAAATAATGCAATTTTCTTTTAACGCAATTCGGATACTAACTGATGAGATTGAGGAGATTCATAAATTATGCCTGAGCTGGAATATGGAATAATTGGTTATAGAGCGGAATATTTGGATATGAAAACCCTTTGCGGTATAAAATATTTCCAGCTAAACGAAATAATTAATAAACTATTTAATGCTGATATTGAAGCTAATTTAGTGAACTGACTTTTTTTATAAATTGTACATTTGCAAGTTATCTCAGTCATATTGTCAATAAATAATTTAGTGAGACTTGAGTAGAATGTTTATTATGCATTTATAAAAATTTGATTACACTTGTTTTCGTGAATACTGATTTGTACAAGAATCTGAAATTGATTTCATTCTTTATTTATAAGAAGTTATGTATTGAAGTACAAGGTTATATCTAGGATATATTTCATTTTGATGAAACATCGAACTACAAGATTTATTCAAAAAATTATATTTTTATCTAACATCTTTACACAGTTTAAATTATGATGCTAATTTTTAGAAAATGAGTATTTACGCATTTCTTTGGCAAACGTTACGAATGTTTATTTTTCTTTTACAATTGCGGGAATGTTTTTTAAAAAACAAAAACTTTTGATAAAAAAATTGATTAAAAAATATATATATATATATTTAAATCTTAGTTAATTATAAAATTCCAATTTAATAACTGAATATATATGGGACATTCATAATAATTCTATAGTAAAACACAAATACTAACTTTTAGATTTGAAAAGAGTACTTCAGTATATCTAAAAGGAAAATATCGAGAAGTCTCATAGTATTTATTTTAACTTTTCAAGAATATCTTACATTTCATTCCAAACTATCCAAACTATAGTTTAATTGATTGGCCCAAATATATAATTTAAAAGAAGGAGCTAAATTTTTTAAATTATATTTCAACAAAAAACTCAGCTGCTTTCATGAAAATATTATTAAAATCTCAGACACTGTAATTCGAATAACATTTTAAGTTTGTTCATTTCTGATTTTTTTTTCAATATTATCTATATATGGTTACGAAGTTGAAAATCTCTTCACATAATGACGTAATTTTACATTCTATTAGTTTATAAATTATATACTTACGTATTTTAATATTTTCAAAACGTTTCTGTTAAACAAAATATAAATTACAAAACAGAATGAATTTTTAATTAAATTGTTTTCTATTTTTTTTCTAAGCTTTTTTCTTTAAGAAATTTTCTATTCCTTACAATTGTAGTGATAATTTAACAAATACTGTTTACAGCCCTTTTTCTCTGTTTTGAAGAAAAAAGATTCTTATCATATTCTTCAAAATGTAAAATATCTTATTAAGAATGTATAATAATGCATTATTACCAAAATAGTTTTTTGTTTGTAACTGAGAATTCTCAGTATCTGTCTTCTATCAAGTTTTTATAGGGCCTTCAATTTTTTTCCTAAATAAATCAAAATTTATTGATTTTCACATTTTGAAAGTGTAAGTTGAAATATATTTTCCTCCAGTTCTCTAATCAATTCCAATTTCGATGTCTTCAGGTAAATAACACAAAATATTTCACCTACGAATTCAGAAATTACAGATACATTCCAAAAAAGTATGTACAATAAATAAAAAGGAATGTTCCAAAGGACGGGGAAGACTTCCAATTTCTTTAACTCTGGGATGGAGGGAGAGTTTAAGGGGACTGATGTCAACAAGATTGCATGGCTCATTCCCTCCTGAGCTTCAGCAAGCGAACATCCATTACGGGTGCGTGGAAAGCCAAAGTGGTATTGAATCAATAGTGTTTAGGGGTGGTGATTGGAAAAACTTTTGAGTGCCTCCCTGATATCTGCTAAGGACGAGATGAATAAAGGAAAACTTACCCCCACCCTAAAACATTCCTCGTACTCGTCACAAATCTCCAAACACTGTGTAATCCACTTTAGTTGAAAAGATGGGAGCTGTCGTCCGGATTCATTCATCTTTATTTGAGGGGAGAAGGCGACTTTTCTGCCAATATCTGGGATTACATTCGGAAGTTACTTTTTGAATGTTCTTGAAGTAAAAAATATTTTAGGTAGCTATAAAACCATGCCATAAATCATGACTTCAGAGAATGTTGGTACAGATCATTGTAAATGTTTGAAAGTTCTATAGATAAATAACTTCTATCTAAGTGAAATATTGTTATTTAAATTTTTGGAATTTAAGTGATTTTCGAGATTTCAAGCTTAAATTGAGGTACATTAAATTCATTATTTTCATTCTTTTCCTTTCATTATGAATGTTTCAAAAATGTTTAAAATTTTGCAGTTTCGCACAGTTGATGACCTAGATCTTGAATGTGATGAAACAAATATTTATTTCCATGAAATATAACCAATGAATGCTGGTGTCCTGACCTAAGGGTAGCGCGTCTTCCCCATGATCTGGGCGTCCTATGTTCGAGGTCTGATTCAGGCATAGTTGCTCTTACCCCTGAGTTCTATCTGGGAGGTATGTGAATCAGACCCTTGTAAAAGGAGTGTGTGCAAGTGAGTGCCATCTTCATATGAGTTAAAGTCAGACTTTTGCTCTCGAATGCTTAGGGGCACTTATCCTCAGAAGCTAATACCTCCTCCCTTTCAAGGGGAATAAGCAACAAAAAAATCATTTTTTTCATAATGTTTAAGGTTAGAGTTATAAATGGAGCTTTTTAGAGTGAATAAATGTTTTAAGACGTTATGGAAAAAATCGATTGAAGAATTTTCCCTTAGGCTAAAAAATCTCATGGCTTTAAAATATGACATAAATATAAGGGATTATTTATAAGAGCTTGCATTTTATTTGAGATCAAATTAAGTTGAGAAAAATATAAAAATTGAAGTTAGAAAAATTAATTAGTTAGATTAAAATATCATTTATAGACTACAAGAGGAAAAAATATGAGTGAAGTATATGTTATCTGTAAGCATTAAAAAAACAGTTTTTTACACTCTTTTTGATTAATTTTACTTGATGTTGACAACTGAAAAATTTAAAACGCATGAAAACTCATAATAAGCATGATACGTTGTAAATTCTGACTTTAAAAATGTATAATCAAGAAAAAGTTTTTGGAAGATTTAATATTAGAAATTTCTGTACTATGTGCTATGCATGTTTGATTTATAAAATATATTTTAAAGATATCTTGTAACATGCACAAACGTTAAAAATTTTAAGAAATAATTATTTCATATATTTTTACAGTTATTTAGTTAGTTGATTATGATATATATCTACACAATGAATTGATTCTGATACTGCATACTGTACATGTATTTTAAATACTGTTCGCAGATATTTATAATACATGATGCTTCAAGAAAAAGTTAGCCTTTTGATGGCACTCTGAAAAGATAAACAATTAAACATAATTGGGCTTTACTCAATAATTCCCCTTTATGTAGGAAATTAAATGTTTCATAGTTTTTTAATTTGCTTGTAAACCTATCAAAATAATTCACTCTCTTATAATTTTACTTGGATATCTTTATTATTTATTTCCAATGGCTCACTCTGGACTTTATTTAAATAATTATAGCGATTGGACGATCAACATCTAAATTGCAAATATATCTAAAAGAAATTAAAAATTAGCAGAAAATGTTATTTTCTTTGTAAAAATTATGCAAAGTAAACATGAATTTCCATTAAATTTTAACCATAATGTAATCCACTCTACAAGGAGACTATACTGAATTGCTCCTAGTTAGGTTATTGGTACTTTCATGCATAAATGCCTAATAGGGCATTACACATTCATTTCTAAAGATTATGTGGCTTCTTTTTGGTTCACATCCTTTCAATTGCTGTCAGCCCCATTCCTCAGACTACAAACAAATCATTCAGAATAACTGAAATAGTTTCTCCGCCACATTTAGTGTAAAGTTCAGATTATTATTACAAAAGTATTAACTAATCCTGCAGTTTGAACTAGAGGCTGACTGGTAAATAGGACTAATATGCCGATGTGTTTTAAGTTAATTAATAAAATACTGGTGATAGTAAATCGTAAGTTTATAATTCTCAATAATAAAACATAGCATATGAGTGACTTTTGATATTCTAATAAAGCAATTTCAGAACTTTTAATCAATTTTATTGACCCTTTCACAGCTGACCTGACCCAACCAGTTAAGCAAATTTTATTCTGGAGTGCCTGTTTATGTTTCAAACGTGAGTTGCAGGATAAAAAGTGAAAATCCCTTTGGTGATAATTCGTTTTAAATCCTTCATGTTTCGTCTGAGACATCAATTGATTTGCAAATATAAAATTTTTGTGATTGTTAGGCTGCATCATTTGTGAGAGGATTAACAATTTTTGGTAATAATGTAAATATTTTTCAAGAAATTATCTAAAAAATATATCTTTAAGTCAAGCTTTACGTTTCAGAATAAAATTTAAAGTATTTGATGCGCTTTTGTTTATATTTTCATGAGCGATTATTAAAAAAAATCAATAAATGAAGTTTTTAAAAATTAGAAAATTATAATATTATTAAAACAAAGAAATTTTCTTGTATCTAAATTCCTTTTATTACAATTGATAGTACATTATATTTCAGTTTATAAATTATATTTGAATTTATTTTTGTTTGCATGTTGCAGATGGTGTAACTCGTATATGGGCAGATACATCTATCTCAATTAAAGAAAATATATTCAATAAAAAAATTGAAATGTCTTTTTATTTTCATGATACTCGTAAAAATGCCTTTCAAGAATATTAGAAAATTTCAGCTGATATCAATAATAGAATCCAAGAAACAGATAAATAAAGTTAAGACTGTACGTGTAATATCGGATTTCAGTTGCATTAAAAGATAGAAATTATTGGGTTACCGAAATGTAAACTCAAAACAAAAATATGTCTTTTTATTCACTGCAACATACAATCTCCCTAAAATACTTTCATTGGGTTGAATCAAAAACAATTCGGAAACTACTTATAAGAAAACAGTTATAAACAGTTATGAAAAAATAAAGCTGAATTAGAACAGTCTTCCTTGAAGGTCTCTAAAATAACTTCTTTCTCCCTCCATCTGTTTTATTATTCTGGAAATGATGCAGAAAGGAATATTCTGATGATAAAATTCTTGCAACACTTATACGTTTCTTAGTATTTATTGGACAAACATGGCATGCTAGCAAGCGGAGCTATATGATTACCATGAAAAGATATATATTGTTACTAATTTCCTATCCGTAGTGCTCGTTGTGTGTATAGTGGAAGTATGGTGTGAGATAAACACACTGAACGTTCTTTAGTAGAACACAACGACGGCGTTTATTTACACGAGGATAGGACAGCATTAAGGTGACAACTATTTACAGATGACAAATATGTGCAGAAGACAACTATGTACGGCCGAGACGAAGACACAGGGCTGCACTCTACAATGGACTGTAATACACACATAGAAATTCGGTAGTGACGACGTAAACAACACACAAATCGGCCAGACTGGATTCAGGAGGAAAGGGGATTCTCTGATCCTTGCTCAACGGTATCTCCAGATGGCTGAACTACTCCTTAGTCTCTTTTCTCCTAAGTTGCCGTATCACTACTTCCCAAAACAAATTCACGACAAAAAGACACAATGGGGTAAGACACTAGACCACAAGATACGGTACACAGCAATTTAGCATAGTTTTTGATGAAAAGTTTTGGAGATATTATATGAATAAATGGATTTTAAAATCAATACATTTCAGAATATGCTTGTAATATTATCCTAATAAAAATTAAATTTCAATTCTGACAGATTTCCATTCAAAAATTTTAATTAAAAATTGAAATAGCTTATCAACTACCTAGTACTTATTGATCCAATTTTACTTTAAGAGAAGTATTAAAACATTAATCAGACATAAGAAAGCTGTAAGATGTGTATTTTTTTGCCTTTTCGCATATTTAAAATGTTTTAATATAATTATTTATGAAAAAATCATTCTGAAATTTCTTAAAATTTGAAAATCGGACTTTTCACATCCAAATTATTATCCCATCTTTCTCTATATTTATGCAAATGAAAATTTATAGCAATTATTTGAGTTTTCTTTCAAATCAAAACCATTAAACAATGCAAAATTTTAAACTTAACGGCAGTTACAATCTTTCTCCCAAATAAGCTAAACAAGTTGCTTTCTTGTTTTTATAACAAGGCAAATTAATAAAAAAGAATCTACTTTCACAATGCTTAATTTTAATAAGCAACATCTTCTTTTGTGTGTCAAACAATGTTATACTACATCATTACTTGGAATAAGGAAAATATTTCTTTTAAAATCATTTTTTTACTTGATTTATTCAATAATGGCGGAGATCTTCGTATTGATCGCTAAAGAGCAATGTCCTGCTCAAAATGAAAAAAAAAAAAAAAATAACGATGACACAATAAATAAAATAAGAAAGTAAAATGCAGACAAACAACGACCGAAAGAGAAAATAAAAGTCAGGAAAGTAAACAGAATTTTGGTAGTTTATCTCAGTTTGAATATGAAAAAAAGTCAGGAAGAAACGCCTGATTTATACATTAAATGAAGTGTTTCTTCTTGTACTTTGGGATTTTTTTTATCCAAAGAAATCACCCATTTTGAGGCAGTTGATCACTAGACTCTATTCTCCTTGTTTTGTTATTTATGTTTTTAAAATAATAAATTTAGAAAGCATTTATATATCCAATTATTACGAATAATTTTCTATTCAGTTATTTTATTACGAATTTTAAATTGAAATCTTAGATTTGTAAGGAATTATTTCAAAAATAATTTAAAAAGTGCGAGAAATTATTCAACATGTGAAATTAAATACTATATCTTTTGATATGAATATAATATTAATGGAATTTCTTCTCATTTTTTTTGCACTTTTGGCTAATTTGTTTCTTTGTGAATTTGTCAGACTGAACGTTAAATTAAAGATAAAAATTTTTTTCCACTCTGAGATTGTATATACAAGCTCAAAAGTTTTATATTTTTATAACCCGGACTATATGCTCAAGCTATGGAATTGATTTATGAATTCAGAAAACGAGCAAAAACATTATGATTGGTTATTCTTCTACAGATCTCTTGCAAGATTTTGGAATTTTTTTTGGGAAAAAAATTAGGTAATAAATTTAAATTATTTCCAATGATAATTACATTTTTAGTGAGATTTGCAAACTATTCCTTTAATTGATTAGTGAACAGATTTTGACAATTCTTAGTAAATTAAAAAAAGTTTTTAATAGGACAGATTTAGTTTTTGGATACTAGGATATTCGCTTTCAAATAAGTCCTAGAAAAGATTAATCGAGTTTGCTAATTTCATTCATCTTAAATACAGACGTTGGTTAAACTTTCCAGTTATAAATATAAAATCGAATTAAGGAGAAATACTTTACGTTAAAATCAACGGCATTACATATTTCTTGAAAATAAATTATTTGTATTATTAAGGAAACGTAGATCTTGATTCTACTTGTATGAAAAGCAAGAACGAAGAGTCCTGATCCAAGGAGTGTCAAAATTCTCGCAAATTTTTTCGTAAAATCTCATTTAACAGATACTTCAGAAAATTGAGTACTAATAAAAATGTCTGGGGAAGTGCGGTGTGTGAGATCGCTAGCGATGGGCTTTTGCTCATCCCTATTCTATTTTTAACTCAATTGGATGGACTGTCACTGTAGTTTCCAGTTTCTTGACCTTCAATACTCCTGTACTTTTTCAACCGATTTCAGCAGATGTTTTTAAAAATAATTCAGTTATTTCCAGTTAGTGTCCCGTTGATAAGCAAGGCTTAGCAGCTGCCACGAAAACTTGGGCCCTGAAATATCATCCAATTTAGTGATTCTATTATGAAGAAGTGCTCCAGACACTTTTAAATGAAGTAGAAAGTGAATTTAATGTTGAGGAAAATTGTACTGAAAAGTTTTTCGATGAAAGTTCGTATTCAACTAATTCTGATATGTAAGTTCAAACATCATTAATTTTTCTAGTGATAATATTTTTTGAAAAAAAAAATATATATATGAGTATACCTAGTGATGTATACACAGAATTTATAGGTGGATTTTTATAATAGTTCCTGTAAGTTTAAAATGCTCTAGAAAACCGTGCTTTGAATATTACACAAGCCGATAAAATAAGGCAAAATTTATCAATTTTCAATGTTTTTATTTTTTATATAATTGTTGAGTTTTACATTGAATTGTTTTCTATATACCTTTATATACTGGAAAACTAAATATGATTTAATAAGTATAAAGTAATATGTTTTTTCAAGAATATTATTTACCGTTACATGTAATTTGAGAAGAAAAATGTATGTTCCAACGTATTTACTTTTTTCAGGGACAAAATATTTTGAAAACATTCTAAAACAAATTTATATAGTGAGACAAATATCTGCTGGGTATATCGGTTGATTTTCAATCTAATACTTTCATTAGAAAATTGGATTCGAGTGTAAAGAAAATGCAGTCTCGTAGACCGCACTCCGCAGTTACGTCCTAAGTTTTCACCTCCCTAGTTAAAGATTAAGAAGAAATCTTTTGTTTTTGGATTTGTGCTGTCTAATTACAGAATGGGAAGCCTAAATTATGAATAAATGTGTTAATTTATCATTCGATTCAATATTAGAGACATCCATATTTGCTGTCATAACTCACAGAAAATTACACCATCTTTAGTTTAAAATACTCATCAATTTTTTTTTGTTTGAAATTAGGGTAGAAAAACATAGCTTTATTTAATGAACATCAAGTTTTTGTGCCAGAATGTGTAGTAGTGATAATTCTATTTCAGTTTTAATAACATATCATAAATAGTATATGTAACAAAGACTTATGATTACGAGGTAAACATTTTGTACGGAGTGAGTTGTCAAGTTGAAAGTATTTGAGGAAAAATTAGACAAAATAAAAGCACAATTCGGCAATAATAAAAAAATCATACAATTCCGCTTCGATAAATAGCACATAAATCTACTAATTTTTCTAATGTTGAAGATTTAGAAATCATATATCGAATGACATTTATAAACTTCTCTCAATTAAAGTTCTTCGGCAATGATATGACCCTATGCTAATGTACTACTTTGTATTGATATTATTATTAAAATTTATAAATGGTAAGAAAATATTTATTTATAATAACGTGTTCCTATCAGTTGCTTTAATGACCTATTGACATAAGAAATATCTTCCGATATCATTAAAACCGAGTAAAAATTCAAATTTAACTATACTGAATTAGATGAACCATTAACATAAAATTTCTTTTATCCAAAAAAAGTTATTTATATACTTTAAAATATTATTCAAACTCCTATCAGACATAAACCATAGAAAATAATAAACTAAAACATAAAATAAACAAATAGCAAACTTTTCTTTCAATCTCTCAACAACAATAATAAATCGATAATACTAAATCTGTTCCGATACCTGTCTTTCATTTTCTATCTTCCCTCAAAACTGATCGCCATTTTCTTTCCATAATGATTTGCTATTAGGCTTTTCATCTATTACATATCTAGATGCTCCATCTCCATGTCTCTATTTCTATATCGAAAAATTCAAATCAATTTTTAAAGTTCAAGTACCTAATTATCGTTCTTCCCACAATTCTAATCCATTTTACATATTTATCTAGATTTTCGATCGCATCATAGGGGAAGTAATTCAATTTCCTTTCGGAGATTGTATTAATCCTTTTGTTATTTATCGTTCGATTCATTTTATAGACAGAACAAGAATTCGTTTAAAAGGATGGATGCCATCAAAATACAATGGAAGCATGGATTATGAAAACCTATTCATTTTAGTAGTAATATTCTTCTAAATTAAATATAATGTTGGAAATCTTTAAATCCTTATTTTTATTTACCAGCGGGTGAACGAGCTCCGCTCGGAGAAAACAGGTATCGAAGCTAACTCGAAGATTTAAATTTTCAATTGTGATTTATCAAAACACTACATGCCATAAGAAAATTTGAGAAACCATTGGTGAAAAGATAACCGGTTAAAGTGCACCATTGTAAACTATTATAAACAAAGTTAGAGTTTGGAAAGGGAACTATTCTATACAAAGGTAAAGTAAAGGTAAAGATTGAAGTGTGTTGAAGTTCAATATTTTTGACAAATTTATTTAGAAAAACCAAACATATATACATACATAAGAAACATATTATAAACCTATAACAGCATAAACATAAAACTTTATTAGTTCGCCATATTGGCTATAGATGGCAGCACGTTACCGCTTGAAAATTTAAGTAGCCATTATGGCGAACTAATAAAGTTTGAAAATATCCTATCTGTAACTCCGAACTGCTGGACCGTAGCGCTTCAAAACTGGCGCCAATCGATTCCTCGTGACCATAAACCCCAGACCCCCAAGTTTACCGGAGTTTATTAATTATGGGGCAATTTTCGACATCGCAACCATTCCTCGTATTATAGTATTAGATTCATTCTTGTTGAATGCATAAATTAAAAATTACGTCTTCTTTGATTTAAATGTAATTTGTTGCAAATGGGAAGAAAGATATTTATATAATTTAAATGGAATAAACCCCGCACTTAGAAGTTACACTAAATATTTTCTGACCCAGACCTCTTTATTTGTAGCTGCGATTAAAGGGAGAAGAGGATTTTTTAAGCAGCAGTTTCCTTTTCTTATTTCCAAGCTAAACAAAATATTATTGCATCAAGGCTATAGATTCAGCATTTACCTGTCACTTAGAGCCGAATTTAATTAATGATCAAGTGTAATCTGCAAAACTTACTTGCTTTTTCCATATATTTAAGAATTTTCATACTCATTTACATTTTAGGGATTTCAAAATATACTATTCTTGATTTATTATTTGTTTGTTATTTATTACTATCCCGCTCTCTTCTTGTTGGAGTATTTTCTATTAGGAGCGCCAATTGATAGGAGAGCTCAAAAATCAGCGATCGAGATTACCCTCTTGGATGAAAATAAATGAAAGCTTTTTCTGAACATGCCCCATTAAACATAAATCTAGATTTTTTGTTCTACTTTTAAGAGAAATATTACCATATTTTAGTTATTCGTATACTTAGAATATAGAAAGCATTTTAAAAAAATTCTAAATCGAAAATTTCACGATTCTTTACGTTTTAGACCTCTTTGAATTCAAAAACAAATTTTTGGAAAATGTCCGTCCATCTGTGTTGCTGTGTGTGACAAATACAATTCAAAAATTCTATGAGATCGAGTGATAAAATTTGATACATAATGTTTGCATCAAATTTGCAGATTTCCATCAAATTTTTAGCAGAACCAGTTTAGAGAAAATCTGCCTCTCCAGATATTCATGCATAAATTGATACAGTAATAAAAAATGAAGGCAGCTAGATGATAAAATATTGTACGCAGTTTTAACATCTATAACGTACAGAACTATCAAAGTTTGAGCTCAATCCAGCTGGAGGTTGACCATCGATCTATTTGTATTTCTAGAAATCAACACGATAATTATATCACATTTGGTATGGAATTTTGTGATTACAATTGTAGATTTATGGTAAATTTTGGTTTCTATTGCTTGAAAAAAAATCGCTTTTAAAGGACAAATTCTGTTTTCAGGTAATATTAAATGCATGCTAGAGATTAATAGCTAAAACATTTGACATGGTTAATATGATGGATTGATTACAAATGCTAATGGCTGAAGTAAATGCCAGCTTCATGCTAGAAGTAAATATTTCGAAACTATTATACGCCAATGTCATGCAAGGTGTCCATCTTTGGATACCACCTTTCTCAGAAAGAATGCAAGAAAGTATTAGGGAAAGCCCTCCTGCTGGTTATTGATAAAATATATTTATAAATGCTTATTTGAAAACAACAACAAAAAAAAAAGAAGAATTTTCCAAAATTTAATTCCCCCTGCACTGTTTGCTCAGAAAAGAATGCCGACATGAATTAAAAAAATAATTAATAGTAATTAAAACATTTGAAAAATTATCTGCATTTGTATGTTTAAAAGTTTTTACTATTTTTAAGATGAAAACTTTTTAATTACGGCTGTAAAGTTAAGAAACATTTCATACTAAATCCGACATAAATGAATAATTTTAATACCTTCGCTTATAATGTTAATCTTACTAAATTTAAGTTTCTCGTTTTAGGCGCAGACAGTGTCTGGAAAGCCATTGTGTAATTACTCTAAATCTTTTTAATTCCTTCCATGAAAAGCAGAAATGAATTCTTGAAAAATTAGTAAGAAAACAAAAAATTCATTTTAGGAAGGTACCATATTTTCCAGAAACACCTGATACACTCTGTGTTGAAAAGAATTAATGCTCTAATAAATTAAATGCAATATAAAACTGCTTTTCTTCATAATGTTTGAAATAAAAGAGGATTCTATGTAAGAAAGGATTATATTAATTCAAGTATTAATTAGGTAGCAGAATTTTCATGTTCTAACAAGATTTCGAGAATTCTAATTAGTCTAGACAAACAAATTTCATTCAGAAAAAAATGAGAATTCTGTTACAGTAAATCTTTCTCCCTATTTGAATACATTTTTTGAAACAAGAAATTATGAAGAAAAAAAAATAGTCTAAAATCTATTTCACAACTTTCTTTTTCATAAGTATGCTTAGTGTTTGGTTCAAAAATGATTAAATTCAGACTTCTATGAAAAAATATTTTCAAGGAGTTTTTTCCCTTATTTCTTGTGTTTCACCTATTTATTATAATCTGTGGAGACTCTGAAATAAAATATGGATAATATAATGAAAGAATGTGTGAAAATAAGCATAAAAAAATAACCAACAAAATATATCATAACAA
This sequence comes from Argiope trifasciata, assembly GCA_026543055.1. Taxonomy (NCBI): domain Eukaryota; kingdom Metazoa; phylum Arthropoda; class Arachnida; order Araneae; family Araneidae; genus Argiope; species Argiope trifasciata. The sequence goes on from JAPMOQ010048382.1 coordinate 2,858,645, forward strand.
AGAAATATATCATAAAAAGAATTTTTTCATGAAAACTTTTTCTTATTATTAAGAAAATTATTATTATTTTTTTCCATGGAAATTCCATACTTTCTTTAAAAGAACATTTTTATTTTCTTTTAAAAATAAGTGAAACTTTTAATATTTTTTTAATTTATAAAATAAAACTTAAAAACTCTAAATTAATAAAATAATATTTTTATTTAATTTAATTTTTTCCAGTATTTTTAATAAAATAGATATAAAGAAGATAAGCCAGTTCCCTTATAAAGAAAAGGGGAAAAAACCATTATTGATAGTTTTTGCTATAAACTAACTGGTACCCGTCGCGTTGCAGAAGAAATAATTTTTAAAATATCGTTTGAAATTGAAAATGTCTTGTTTAAATAGGAAGGATAGAAAGATCAACATTTATTTTCGTATCAGGTATGAATACATTCATTGAAATTGAAGGATATATAAAGGAGAAGTGTAAATAATGTTTACTCATTTTTTTACTTTATTTTTCAAGAACTTTAGGGTAGATAATATATTTTTTAGTTTTTTCGTCATCACCAGAAATATAAACTTATTGTCTGTCCTACTCATAGCATCCATCATACAACTGGTTATGCGAAAAACATAGATTTTTTAGGTTCAGTCCGCACATTTGAAGTGATTGATCTTACTCTATGCTGATGGTAATAGAGGGTACACATCGAATGGAGAACTGCAGTTTATGTTTAAGGGAATGTTTATCAAAAGGAATGTTAGGGGGGATAATGGAAATGCGAGAAGTAAGCACACCTTCTCAAATTGACATTCCTTTTTGTCACGCTTTTTGCCTCAAATTAGTTTTTTTAAAAATCCTAATACTCGTGATTAGGTAGCATGTCAATGCTGTTTTTCGGTTCTTGCCTCATGTTAATCTTGAGACTCTGAAACACGTGAATTTGCAATTTGTGAACTATCTGCTTAATTGCTATCTTGCCATTTCTAGTTTGTTTATGAAGCTCGATTTGGCTAATTTCTGGATGTTGCATTGTTTGATCACTGACTAAAGAGACAAATGTTTGGGAACGTAATTTTTGTCGAAGCAATCAACACGATATACATTTAAATAATCGAAATATCTTTTCTAGATTCACTTAATTAATAGAAAAATTACTGTTTTCACTGGGAAATTTCCATTATATATATTTTACCTTGAGTGGCATCGATAATAATTTTATTTTGTATGTGTGCGATAAATTCTGAATAATATGTGCTGTTTGCTGCAGATAAAATAATAAGTACGCTGACTGAAAACATCCTGTGTAGAAGACTATTCATTAATGAAAAAATTTAGCACTTTCACAAATATTTTTTATTTTATTTTCCTCACATTGACTTACATCAATCATTATAATTTTATTTTGTTTGAAATATGTGCTATTAATTCCGATGGGATGTGTTATTTGTCTTTTGAACTTATTAATTTTAGAATATAACCTTCTTGGTAGTGCAAGTAATAAGTTTTACCAAGTATCACCATAATCGTTAGCAGTACAACGTATAGGATACGAACAAGTAAAAAAATGAATGTTTGTCTGCATGTCTCTTATGCCCTCCTAAACCGTTTATCAGATTGCGGTGAAACTTGCTCAGCTTATTGTTTATACCTACGGGATGGTTATAGGAATAGCACAATTATCTAAATTTTTTTTAAAAATCGAATTTCAGAATCACGAATCTATTTACCAAGGACTAATCTCCAAATAACTCGCCCAGGAGACAATAGTTTCTGTAGAAATGCTAAATCCAAGTTAAATGTTAATATTTTGTAGTTATAGTAGCAAATGTCATATAAGTCATCCTCAGAGGTAACAATTTTATTGCAGCTTGTGCGATACAGTTTGGGGGAGACCAACCCTGGGGTGTTACATTTTAATTAAACTTTAGCGTTTTTCTGCGTAATCACCAAAAAATATTGCAGTACAAATAATTTTGCACCATTTTCAAAAATTGTCTTTTCAAGTATATTGACAATTTTTTGGTATAATCATATTTTCTATGTTTAATAAATTAAAAAAAAGCATTTTTATAGCATTTTCTAAAATTAAATCTGAGAATTCTGAGCGAATCACGAGATAAAAAAATAGTTTCTTTCATTACCATTCAGAAATGGCAAGTATAAAAGAATACACGAATCTAATATATAAAGTGAATATTCTTTTGCCCTTATTTTATATACTGTTGCACATTTCATCATATTTCAATAAAACATTGCAAAATTGAATGATTGCCCTTAATGTTATTTTTTCGGTGGCAGCAACGATCCGGGTACCAGCTAATATTTAATATAATCCAAAATGAAAAAAAAGAATCCGAACACCTTGGTCCGTGGTAATATACCTACTTACCAATATGTATATAATGGTAAGTTAATATATATGTATTTAACAAGACTTAAAATCGGCAAGAAAGTGAAAGCAAGGTTTTATGATAAATTTCGAGGTGTTCCAACAGAATTTGGCTATTTTGTTATGTTGTAGGCCCTCTTTTTGCTACAACAGCTTGGCCAGAGATAAGTCTAATATAAGATTATTATTTTAAATCTAACTACAGGATTAGTTTCATTCCTCTTTCTAAGCTCTCACAGCATAGTAATGTGAAGGGATGTGCTAAACACATTCAATTTAATATACATAGCAAGAAGAAAAAAAAATTCCTTTGGAATTGTGTTAGAGATTTTTAATCATTATTAACTAATTAAAATAAAATTTAGAATTTCGACTACAGTAGCACAAATAAGCAGAAAAAAATATGACAATTACATTCTGAGTTATTTTTTTAATATAAAAGTTTTATTATTTGAAGTTTTATCAATGATGCAGGCTGAAAGGAATGAAAACGGGAAATAGTATATATTCATTCAAAATAGTAGTGAAGACCCTTATTGACAACAAAACTGATAAATAACATACTAGTTTGAAATCCTCCACATTACACATTTCTGTTATTTTATGAAAAATATGCACTTAATTCCTAAAATTAGGAAATAAATAAGGGATTTTATAGACTTGTTTTTTATTAGGTTAATATATTAATTATTGTCCATTACATTGAAGTTATTCTTATTTTATCTTACTAATAACATCAGGATGATATAAAATTACATTAACGTTTACACACTTCCACAACATCATTTATTTCATTTGGGTTGAACTTATTAATCACACAAATTAAAAATCAGTGGCTAATGTTCTACGAATAGCGACAATTCCGCGAATTCCTGCTTTTCCGACATATGAAAACAGCACAATTTCTAAACTTAGTATTAGTATTTAGTATTGAGCTTAGTATCAAATAATATGGTCTTCATTAGAAATTTTCTTAAATGTATGTTATTGTGCACTTTAAAAACGAATATCAACCATCTCATAGATGTAATATCTGCTGGCAATTACTTTGTTGAAATATGAATCACTAAACAAAACGATAATATTTTCAAAATATTTCATGCAAAATGATTTAATTAATACGTTTATTTTATCGATAAGATTAAAAGAGCATTTTGTTAGAAGTTTGAGATTTCAAACATTTCCTAAAATGTGCAAATAAACTGATTTTAAATAAATCTAAATTAGGAGTATTCTTTAGACCCTGAAGAATATTCTAAGTTCTCCGTTTCTAGGATTACATTAAAACTTATTAAATCGAATCTGTTACAAAAAAGGGATACATTACCCGTTTCATAGTTTCTATAGACAGCTAATTAGAATGGCTCAATTTTAATTAAAGACTAGTTAGTTAAATGCTTTCAAATTAAAGATTATTTACAAAATTTATCAGAAAACGTGAGATATTAAATTACTTTATAAATTAATTCCTTAGTATGAAACTATAAAATAATTTAATTCCAAGGAACTTAATGATATGTTAATATGCATTCTAATATCAAATGAGCAAAATGAGAATATATATAAAAAATATGATAAATCAACCAAGCGAATTAATATGCCTCCTAATAAAACTGGAAAATATATGCACCTTAACCATTGAAATAATTCGTTAAATTTGTTGATTCTTTGAATTTATTTATTTTGCAATAATTAGAAACGTTTTGCACATATTTTAAGTACTTATTGAATTTTATTTGCAGATAGTTTTCTGGAATAAAAAAAGTACATAATTCAAATTAGTTTATCATAAATGTGAAATTTATGAAATACTTTGATTCTATAGAATGAGTAGCCATTTTTAGTTAGATTAGAAAATATAAACATTATTTAATTATCTTGTATATTTTTAATAGACTTTTTATGCAATCCCAATGTATTACGAAAAAAATTCATTTCCACTATCATTTACCAAAAATCAAACATTAAAATGACATTTTAAATCTTAGACCAACTGTTATAGGTCCGCAAATATATTTAGATATATTTAGAAAGGGTCCGCAAAGATATATTTAGAAATATTTTTCGATGCAAACAATAAAGTTAATTTCAAATAACACGGATCTCAGTCCGAACTTTTTAATACATATTCTCATCTGTGTATAATAAATTTTAATTGAATTCAGAAAATTCGTTCTGACAATAAAATAAAAAATACTCTAGACATGATTGTATTGTCTCGATATTAAATGCTTTATTCAATAATTTTCTTAACTTTATCGAACGGAAAATAATACATTTAATTTAAACAAACAAACAAAAAATTTCCAGCTTCCCCATATTTTTTCTTTTGATAACAAAAGTTTTTTTAGTGGCAAATGACTGAAAAAGAGACAAACTGAAGGAAAAGTCATAAGGAAGGAAGTTGATGCTTCTTTTTAGCTCAAATAAATTGGGTTAGATAAATTATATAGAAGAATTTGGCAGAATTGAAATAATTCTTTTGAATGTTTGTGCGATTAAAAAAATTCTTTTCGAAAAAGAAAGAAAAATACGATTTGAGAAATTTACAGTAACGCATTAAAAGCATTGAGCTTTCAAGAAACTATTTAATCATCGGTCTCTAACAGTGATAATAGTCATCATCATAATCTAGGGTGACTGTAGTTACTGCTATGGATGAAATATTATAAAATTTATAAAACTATTCAACACATTACTTAATATTTGATGCTATACGATTTGAAGGGCTTACAACTAACTCAACATTTCCAAGTAACTGATAAATAAACAAGTTGTAAATAATTGATCTATTCTACTTCGATCTTAAGAAGATCTCAAGACTTAATTCTTTGTGTCATCTGAAAATCCGCATATAAAAATTATAAATTTGCCGAAATGTGAGATTAGTAAAGAAATTTTGATGATTTCTTAATATTTTACGTGAATCAGCTTATAGTGTCAAATGACTACCACAAATGGATAAACTATTAACGAATGCTTGAATAAAATCCTTATTATTGTTATTCTAATTGATTTGATATGAAGAATATAAATTAGAGATGCAATGGTTAAATCCTAGCAAAATACATTTTCGATATGAACATTCAAGTTAAATTATAATATTTATACAATGAACTATGCTTATTGAATGTTTTTTTCTAATTTTGCGTTCTGGGTAAAGATTATAACAACACTAAAAATGATGAAACGAGTAAAAGATTAAGAAATGAATCAATCCGATATAGAAATGAAACAAAAGTATCATATCAGAAAGTTTTGTATTCAAAACTGAAGTACAGGAACTATGCAACAACGTAAACTCATTAAGATTATAAAATGTGGTTCAATTTTGTAAAATTGAAAGATTACATTCTTACAGAATCTTTCTAATGTTGGATTATTGCAAAGATACAGAAGGTTATAATTTAAAAAAAGAATGCATTTCAGCATTTCAAGAAAATCATGGGATATTTCTTGATTATTATTTATCAATTTTTAAAAAAAAATTATTCTTGGTGTTTTTATATGTATAAATGAAAGGATTATTTCTATTTTCATAAAATTTCTAACTAATTTCATGGATTATAAAAAATAATTTTCTTAATTCTAGAAATTTTAATTTCTTTATTACAAGGCATTAAATTATATTTGAAAAGTAAAATAAAAATTACCCAAAAGACAGAATTTACTAGAAGAGTGATAAAAAAAATAGATAATTTTTCACTTTTACTTTTTTTTAAATAAATGATTTAGTCAGCATGTGTAGTTGAAAAGTTTAGGAAAAAAGATTTAGCAATGAATCAAGAGGTTTCGAGCAATAATAAAGAAAACTAAATTCATACTTTTAATAAAAAAATTAAAGTAGCAATTTTAAAACTTTTGGATGCAGAATTGAGAAGGATTCATATTTTAAAGAAGCAAAATTGCATTAACTTAAAGATTAATGTTTGCTATTGGAAAAGCAACTTTTTAACCCATGTTCCCTATTAGATTTGTAATAGAAAAAAAACACATGCATTTGTTAATCAAATGCAACGGTCGGAATAAATTGTTCAAAACCTTCTAAACAGTTTTTCAAATATCATTCTTTTCCCTCTTTTTTGTGTAAAACAAAAACTATTCTTTCCAACAAAGTTTTAATTAAGTTTAAATTTTCACATGAAAAATAAATTTAATTATGGAAAGTCGTTCAGTTTTTAATGAAGCAAGGAATGCTGTTTTCAGCCTTTATTAAATGATTGTAAACTCCAAATAGCTGTTCATCTTTCTTATTTTCAACTGATATATATATATTTTAATTAAAGCAATTTCTAAAGGCATCTCTGTTCCAGTTTTAAAAGCTATCGTTCACATAAAAAAATAAATAATGAAAATAAAACTTTTCAAAAATTATTTTGGAAATTAAAAAGCTTATATTGATTTTATAATTGAATTTTAGGGCAAGCAAGTTCTTTCAGTGATGAAAATGGATCTATACATGTATTAAATCTTCGAGCAAGCTTCATTAACTCATACATTGTTTTAAAATAAAATTTGTAGATTTATGACATTGGTTCTACAGTTTTTAATAGATTTTCTTCTGGAATTTAGAATTAAATTATTGACTAGATATTTTTATTTCTTTAAAATATTTATGGCCATTAAAAAAAATTTCTTTGAAAAAGTAATTGTTCTTTTCTGTTTGAAGTTGGATGCATATAATTAAAAAAAGTACTTTTCTGGGTAGAAATTCAATTTTACATTAAACTACAAATTAGTGGGAAGTTTTTGTGACATTGAACAACAACCTTGAAGTAAACTTGGATTATTTGTTCAAAAAGCAAAATTAGCATTAAAAATCAAGTTAAAAGGAAACCAATGGAATCAAAATTCAATTATTTTCCTTTTAACTTGGCTTTTATTGCCAATTTATTTAGATTCATCTGTATTTTAGTAGTATCTACATTGGCCCTCACTAAATACAACGGTAGTGTTTTAAATTTTAAATTTTTTTTTCAAATTTGAAATAATTTTAAGTTTTGATTTCAATATTTAATTCCGTTTCTGTAATAAGTTTCATTTCGTTTCCTAAATTAATTTAATTGAAGTTTATTTCATTATGCTTTTACTTTTGTTCGGAAATAATTTTTCTTTTCGATTCCGGCATAATTTAGTTTTGTTTTCAAAATACAGAGATTCGTTTACAGAGTATGGAAATAACATTAAATAAAGTAGATGTGGTGTCTAATTTATTCTTTTTTGAGACTTGTTTCCAGGATCTAATTAAAAACCGAATATTTCGTAAACATTGAAGCAAAGTCATGAAATCATTGAAGCAATGGCATGAAATCATTGAAGCAAAATCATGGAAACATACCGTAATTAATTATTTGTTCATAACATTATGCAATAGGGATATATAAATTGTTTCAACTAGGAAAATGTTATGTATCTAGTATTAGCAGCATTTATAATATACAGCATTACACATCGATAGGTATATTTTAAGTCTTTGGATGATGAGTTGGATTGATTGCAAATGAATCTATTTGGATAAATTGGGAGAGGGCATGATTCATATATACTTAATTTGGTGTTTTTCTGTTTCTTTTAGAGCATACAATTGAAAATTTATTTATGGAGAAGAAGAAAAAAAAAAAAAAAGAAAGAATGTTAAAATGGATGAATATATTTAAACCATATTATTTCTTCTTCACCTTATTTCTCCAAATGCTTTCGTTTGTCCATTATTAAAAAACAAATATCAATTTCTCAAAATATAGTGTTATCGATAGTGTTATTCTTTATTTAAAATAATTATCGGAGTTAATTATCCATAAGACGCTATAACGAGATTGCAACTCTCATTAAATAATCTTTATAAATGAAATAAACTTTTTCAAATATTTAAAATAGAAAATCTTATAAGAAAAAGTAAAGGATTCCATGTTTAAAGATTTTTTTTTCAGAAAACGTTTTTAGCAACTTTGGCAAGATTATCGATCGACAGTAAGAAATTTGATGCCTAAGTGATTATCTGAAATTAATGAAACATGTAAAAAAAAACAAGTGCATACAATTTTCATATTTGATTAATTCCAACCGTTGAATACAAAGAAATAAGATTTCTCATTACGCTCAAATGCAAGCATACATTTTCAACTTTTTTTGAATTTTATGGAGAAGAAATCTGTTTCTCAGAAGAAAGTTAATTTGTTAACTTTATAGAATTTAAGAAATAAGAATTTAAATTTATATTAAATAAATATTAAAATTTACATACATGTTTATATATTTTCACAAATATTTTAATTTTTAAATTTCTATTTGCTTTACATTTAATCTATATACTTTTGTTACATTTTATTTACTCTATATTTACTTTAATCTATATTTAGAACAAAAAAGCTTGTTCTCTTTAAAGCATTGTATAATTAAAAAGATATTCTCACTTTCAAATAATTTAGAATATCAATTTAAAATTTATATGTGTTTGAAACAGTTTTATTAAATCTTTCAAGACCAATAGGACATACAAGTATACTTAATTCTATATACTTTTTAAAAACGGTTTCGAAAGGCTTAATGTAGCATCTGCTTTTAATGATATTCAAATGCAATGTTGCTAGCGTCTTGACATAGGGGTAGCGTATCTACCTCGTGATCTGGACGTCACGAATTCGAATTCCGGTTAGGGCATGGTTGTTATTCTGAGTTCTATCTGTGCGTAGTGTGAATGTGGCCCCCTGTAAAGAGAGATTGTGAAAGCGTATATGAGCATGAAGTAGATAAGTTAAGTAGATAACTCTCGGCCTTAATTGGTTCTACTGAAAAAAACTTTGGTCGCTAATTTAGGCTTAAATCGCTGACAGTTTTCTATCTGCGAGCTTGTAAAGTGCCATAAATAACAACAACACATGTAAGATTTTTGTTTTGTCATATAATTGATTCGATAATAGATGTTAATTCAAATTAACCGCGTTATAGAAAAACGAGTCAATTAGACTTGGAAATTTAAGTTTTACAAATAATTGCTGATAAGTTAAAGATAAATAATTGCATTAAATGTGGCAAATAAAATATGTGTAAAGTTGCTGAAAATTCAGGTGATATTTCAATGTTTCTGAAATCTCCTGGAACGTATCTTGTATTAAAGCGTATAATATTAAGCCATAAATGTATTTTAAAACTTTCCTATATCTAGGTAGTTCTATATTTCTAGGTAGATAATAATATTGGGTTGTTCGGAAAGTAATTTCGTATTTTTTTGTCAAAATGAAAAGAAATTTTCGTTTAATGAATGAATTATTTATTAAATTATAAAATTGCCATTCTGGTCTAATACCTTTTGCCATATTTTTGGTAGTAACATGATTACACGCTCATAAAAGTTTTGGTCTTTGCTGTAAAAAAAACTGATCGAGGTGGTTTTTGGCCTCCTCATTTGAAGGAAAAATTTTGCAAATCAGTTCTGGTACTGATGTACTGTTAACACATCTTCTCCACACATATTGGCTAATTTATTTCTGGCTTGAACAGCATTTTTACCTTTTATATAGCAAAAAAGAAAAAAATGACGAAAATGCTGTTTATTGCTCTCCATATTTAAAAGGGCACCATCCAAAAACTACTGCGAAGAATCAGCTGCACTTTTTCACACTCAAGCCTTGCTATATCAGCTCTTAAAACATAAAATGATTTTGCGGCTTAAGTATGAAATTGGGTGTGAAAAATGCAATTAAATCCTTTGTCAGGAAAAAACGAAATTACTTTCTGAACGACCCAATAATAAATGAAATTCAAAACATATTTTTGAATTTCATTTCTTTTACTTGCTTTTGTTTCTTAACGTGCTATGAATGGCATTATCAGGCTTTGCTTGTGCAAACATGCAGGCTTATTTATTTAGCCATCTTTGTCATCGGTTTCAGTCTTATCAGAAGTCTTTTAACTTGAATTATCACAAATCTAGGACTCCATCCCCCCAATTTTTTTTGCCCATTTGGTGGGTGGGATTGGAAAAGCGTAATCTTCTGCAAGCTGCTATTTCAAGGTGGAACAATAAAGTCTAAGAAATAGTATCATCAACAGGATCAATTGAAAGTTTCGATAGCAGGAAAACGGCTGGACTTAATGAACCTGATGAGGTGTTATTTTTCATCATGACAATGCGACTTCACATATTGTCTTTGCCGTAAGATAGAAGATTTTAAAGTTTGATTGAGAGGTTTTACAGCATCCTGAGTACTCTCCAGATCTCGTTCTACCTGATTATTTCTTCTTTCTGTTCTTAAAAAATTGACTTCGTGATAAGCGCTTTAAATCCATCTGTGAACTAGAAACACACCTAGAGAATTATTTCTGGTTAAAAACAAAACAGTTTTAGAAAGAAGGCATAACGAGGCTTTCTGAGAGATGGAAGAAAATAATAAAGTAAAAGGATTCTTGCATAAGAAAATAAATAATATCTTAAAGAGAAAAAATTGTATATTCATTTCATATAAGAAATAGGAAAAACTTATTGGGTACCCTCATATAAACTTTACTGCATTACTGAAAACTATTTCAAATATAAGTTATAATGCACCACTTTTCAAGTAATAAGTCCTTTTTTTTAAATAAAATTTTTAAATGAATGAAATGTAGTTGCCAGCCTTTTATAATGATTATGAGCAAATAAATTCTAAATAACCTATTTATATGCAAAGAAATGAACATTTGGCAACGAAATGCCATTTTACTAACTCTCTTTTGGAAATATTTAAATGAAGTGCTACTTAAATTACTTCAAGAGAAGCTACTTAAACAAATTCAATGAATATTAAGTATTTAATAAGATTCTTTTGACAAGCGAGAAGGAATGCAGAATTACACATTAAATGAGCATGAAATGTCTCACATACGATTGTCCTAATTAGCCTTAAAAAGAAATGATAGTTTATGAAAAGTCTTCTTTCATGCGATCTCACTTCAAATAATTCATACAAGGAAAAAGAAAAAACAAATCACCATTAGAAATTTCTCAAAAAAATAATTCTTGAGATTAGAAAATCATTTCAGAAATTATTGTAATGGAAAATTTCTGTTCCGGGATTTTCTTAGAATTGGAGACTTTTCTTCAAACTTTTGAAGCAAGAGAAATTTAGTTTAAAAGGAAAAGCTGAATTAGCATTTCCTTTCTAATCAAGCGTATGTAGTTTTGAGTTTTCGTTCAGTATAAAGTAATTACTTCAGATGAAATGTCTTTTACGTCTTTGTTAGCTGACATTTGATGGATGAAAATTGCCTACAAGCTCATAGTTGTGTTTTGAAAAGCATAAAGTAATAGTTAGGCACTTTAAGACAGGAAAAGGATGCCAGGAGAAAATGGATGTTAGTTACAGAAACTATGTTTGCTTTCCAGTTAAACTATGTTAGTGTAGTATAAGAATTTCTAGAAGTGCAATTTTGAAAAGGTTTAAAATTATTGTCATCGATAGTTAGAAAGATAATGCCACTCTTACAAAACAAGCATTATCAGAAAAGGGTAAAATGTATGATAATAAGATTTCACATGTTTAAATGTTTTAATATAAATTAATCTTCACAAAAAACTAACAATATACTGGTCGTAAAAGATATTTAAAGCTATGAGCAATGTTCTTAAGTGTTTTAATTTTTTTAACTATAAGAAACAGATGTTTTAATTCTTGCATAAAACTGAGAATATAGGGGACATTTCCTTGCACTGTTCATTAGCACCTACCCTTTGATCCTGTTAGTAAAAAAATAAAGGATTCTACACAAGGGAAGAAAACAGAGGCAAGAAACTGTTCCACGTTAAAATTCCACGTCTTTCCAAGATTCTTCAAATTTTCATAACTCGAGCAGTTTTAGTCACAGTAACTTGCTTTTAATATAAAATATTCGTATTTCGTGATCGGTTAGTTAGATGGAGGTATTGGTTATATTTAATTTTTTTTAAAACAGCTGGATTTAACTTCATGATTCCTCTAAATTATCAGTTTTTAATGTCCTTTTTTACGTATGCTCCGTATATCATGATTGTAAGCCTTTATGAACAAGTTCCAATACGCCATCGTCTATTAAAAAGTTAAATATCCGGTTCATCTAATTTCTAAAGTTTGAGATATTGTAACTTTATTCTTTTATACATAACAGGGAACTATCCAGACTTTAAACAAAAACCTGGTTCTTTAGTTTTCAACAATGGAAAAAACAATCATGCTATCAGAAAGTTGAAAAAGTAAAGTAAATAGTTTGAATTTAACGGAATAATAGCCTATTACTCCCCATTAGGCAAAAATTATTTTAAAAAAATGACAATATTCTGCTAAAATTCCCACTATTATTACGGCAATTTTTTATATTTTGAGATGTAGCAATTTTTTTAAAATTCAATAATGTTATTAAAAGTTGTGGTAAAAAGCATAAAAACTTAATTTTTAACTAATTAAAACCTTAATTAAAATTTAAAAAAATCCCTTCAAGATTTGCATTTTAGATTTCCAAGGTAGACATGTACGAATCACTGCACCGTAGGTCAAACAATTTGATCGTAGAACTTCAACACACACGTACACACATCTTTCGTACAAATAAGAGCGAGAGTTAGTAACCCTAATAATGAATTAATCACATTAATTTTGACGTATAGTAGGTAATGCAATTATTTCCATCGGTGTTGATAACAAAATTTACTTGTGTATAAATCTTTAATTTTTTTCTAGTTTCAGTCATAATTCATTCAGAGTATCGATAAAAAGTAAATTTGTTATTTTAATACATTGAAGCACTATTAAACATACGTGAGTCTTATCTATTGCAATATTTACGATCAAATTCATATCCAATGAAAAAAATGCAATTTATTTTTTCAAGGATGTATTAACTTGTAATCTGTATGCGAATAAAGTGTTGTAACTATGGCAATATCACGTGCATCTTGTCACCTGCATAAATTTATGGGAGGTGAAAATGTAAACATGTAGAAACAATCAAATCATAGTCCTATTCAGATGAATTTATTGAAGTGTATTTCTAGGTATACCACTTTAGATTCAAATCATTCAAAAGATTTTGAAACTTTGATCTTGAATTATTCATCTACTTCCTCAAAATTCCGTTTTGTGCCTCATTTATAAAAAACCGTCCAGCACTGCACGAATTATTTTGGTTTTCTATTATTTTTAAATATCCAAAACTGCAAATATAGTTCTAAACAAGCAAAATATAATTTATGTATTTACTAGCTATTACCCGTGACTCTGTTCGAGTGGAAATTTTGATGTATATGTACGAAAAACTATCAAATAATGACAAATAAAAAAATCAAACCTAACCTAATAACGATACATGCAAAAGTATAAACATATACGAAAAATATATAACATAAATACAATTTAATAACAAAAACGCACAACTAAGGTAAAAACAATTTATTTACATTGTATACTCAAAACAAAACAAAACAGCAAATAAAGTCCGGTCAAATCCATTTTATTTATTGATGAGATTGAAGTAGCTACAGCAGTATTATACACATAATTTTTAAAGTTTTGATATAAATGAAAACATAGTTGTCATCATGCGCAAACGCAGTTGATGTCACGACAGTCAGGCATTAACTTTACAGGTGTCTGCATCCGAAGCTGGGATGTGACAATCTTAACGCTCATTGGTATTTAGCAATACGATTTGGACTGTTTTTTATGAACGCCAGACAAATGTTTATTCAAATACCGTTTTGTAAAAAAAAAAAAATGTGCGTTACATAGTTTACACTTGTTATCCATTTCACGTTAATAAGATCGAAGAGAAAAACAGAAATGATCAATGGCTACCCTTTTTTAAGCCTGTATGAACTGCTTGCCAATCTTTTATGGTTACCGAGCTTCAAGAGAAGTCATATCTGTAGCCAATAAGCGTTAGGCATGGATTCACACCCAGCTTCTGAAACAAGTGCTTCGCGAACTTTCAACTCCAGTTGGCGTAACGCACATGTATGACTTTCCTACGCCAATTCCGGTAATGCAATGCAGATTAGAAAATTTTTATTTCCTTTATTCTGTTTTCTTTTAATTTAAAAGTAATTAATCTGGAGCCTTACTTATCTTTGGCGAGATTTGGCCTCAGCTTTTAGGGGCGAAAATATTTTTTTAATTAATTAAAAATCAACCACTCAATTTACCGGAATAAAAAACAGCCTACGTTCTATTCCTGACTATAATCTTTGTGCTAAATTTCACCCAATTCTGTTCAGCCGTTCTGGCGTGATGTAGTAACAAACTTCCATCCATATATCCATCCATCCATCCAAACATCCAAACTTTCACATTTACATACTAGTACAGATTGTAACATGATATTAATAATAATGGATTTTTCGTATTTGTCAATGTACAGAATCTTCTCTGTATGCATATAGAAGTGAATTCATTCTAAACTTTTTAAAACTATAAATCAATTGCTTCATTTTAATTTAAGTCAATGGAACTGGTTTCGAACAAACTTTCTTGTACATTACCTAATAAACTTCTCATGCCAGAGAACACCTTGTACGGCATTAGCTTACAATTGTTAAGAAATATTGTTTTGGTGGGAATTTATCATTTTTACTGAATTGATCATGTCACTTTTTGCGATTAATCCCGGCATTCGCTTAATAATATTCGAAAACCGAATTTGAGCTTCATATAATTTTTTTCTATGGATTGAAATAAAGAATTAATATAAAGCTGCAGTTGTAGTCACAAAATCTCACGTCGTTAATAACTTTGCGTTTTTGAATGATTGAGTTAACATTTTTTTTAATGTAAAGAAAGACAGATAGTCATAACATTATTGGAATCGTTTCAGATTTTGATAGGTGTCTACATTATAGATGTTAGAGTCCTGAATCTTATCTATCTAGCTGTTTTCATTTTATAGCTATAGAACAGTCTGGAAGACAAACTTCCTCTAAATAGAGTTAACTCAAAATTTGATAGAAATCTCCAAATTTAGTATAAAAACCTTATAACAAATTTCAAACGCCTGATTCAAAGAGTGATTGGCTAGTTATGTCCCAAATACACATGGATGCTTTCCAAAAATACTTTTTGAACTCGGTGATATCTAAAGCTTGAAGATTTGTCAAAATATCTGTTTCAAATTTTTTGATGAGTACTAAATTTTCTCTATACTACATTTACGAGAAAGTAAAAATAATTAAAAAAAAA